>JABUQX010024360.1:27500-30000 GCA_015478945.1 Trachelipus rathkii
GTACAACCAATACTTAGTCATTTATTTCATATTTGGTTGTGCCCAAGTATATTTATTTTATAAATTAAAATAGTTTTTAAGGAATATAAATGCAAATATAATATTAATAACTTTTCTATGTTTGTGTTTATTAAAAAAATATTCATTTCCATTTTCCAGTAGGTATTAACAAAGTTTAGCTTACTTAGCTTTTATATTTTAACTGATTACAATTTACAAGAAGATTCTTTAACTAGCTACAATATAAAGAATAAAAATAATGAAAAGAGACCTCAATTAATCATCTGAAAAGACAAAATAAAAAAAAACGCTATTACTCAAACATGACATAATAATAATATACTCATTTAAGATAAAGTTAGATATCATTCAATACTCAAATTCAAAGATTTCTCATATTGTGATGCAAAAACATTAAGCTTTCACAGTTCTGGCGAGAGCCTGTTTCTTTTTGGGGTATTTACATTCCCACCTACACAAAAAATACGCTCGCTCTCGACTGATCGGGAAGGAGGTGATAATTATTTGCTTGCAAGCACTGATAATAATGGAAACCTTGGCCCATTTTTATGCCACCAGATAAAAGGATTTATGTAGGAGATCTCCATGTTTTCGTTGAGCCTCATCTCTTCTTTCACAGATTGCAATTTGAATTATCTTTGCTCCTCGATTACTGTCTTCTTCAGTTTTTTTCGATGGGGTTCCTTGTTGTGTGATTCCTTTGAAATTGAATGAGTATGTATAAATTGCGACATGAACTTATCAATCTAACATTATCCAGACTCTTCAAATCTCAGTAAGGTTTTTTTTGCTGAAAAGCCACCATCGTCACTATCAGTGCTGTTGCAGGGGTTGCTGATAAGGCGGCTTCCAATTTCAGTGAATCTTTTTTTTTGTCACGCGAGGAAGCTTCTCGGTTATGCTATTTAAATGCAATTCTAGAAGTGATTCACCGTTGGAGATGCCATTCTTGTGGGTTTCAGCTAGCTTAAAAATTCCCTATTAGAACCTTTTGTATTATTTTTATTTTCTTACAGTTGTCACCGCAAATTACGCAGATGAGCACATACGCAGGTTTTAAAGTGAGGGAGATTTAAATTGAGTAGGAAACACAGAAGATGGAAGAGAATTCCAAAGAACAGAGATGGCAGGGAAAGAAGGAAGCAACGCCAGCGAACTAATCTGGAGTTAAAAATAACACAAACTCATGTGCCGACACAGCACCCTTTGTGCTACGAGGGCGTCCGTAAAGGTGGTGGTACGCCGAGTGGAGGTTCCCTCGAGCCTTGCCGTCTGTACTATAGAAAAGAGATAAAGCCCCAACATCGCGCCGCAAAGATACAGGGTCAAGTGAACTAGAAAGTACAGGATAGTTTTTAAGCCTTTTGGCCTTTTGACTCTACCTATCCAAGCCGGATGAAACCAGAACTATCCCCAGATATGAGGGCAGTACTCCATAAAAGGGCAGATGAAACCTTTGTTTAGCTGGAGTAACTGAGAAGAGGAAAAAAAGTCTCGCAGTCTAAACAGATTTCCCAGTTTCTTTGAGGCCACCGCTAGCAAAACCGTTGTGGAATGTGAGGTTTCCAAGACATATTTTGTTTATGTTAAGGCCAAGAAAGTTTATATTGTATACAGGAGAGACGAGAGAACCGTCGAAAGAGATAGGAAGTTAGGTGTCTTAAATAGGGAAATTTGTAGAAGTTGGTTTTTTAAAGAACTAAATTCCACAAGGTTGAGACGACCCACCTGAAATTCTATGTCAGATCAGCGAAGTAGAATCGGAAAAGTTAAGGACGAGAGGCAATTTCTAGAAATAAAAGAGGGAGCAGAATTAAAATGAGTTTGAAGAATGAAGGGTCGAGTCATCGTCATATGATGAGGGAATAGAGTTAGATGTGCAGGTGAGAAGAATATTTAATGAAAAGCAGGAATAAGTAGGAGATATACAGAACCCTGAGGAGCACCACTATTGACTGAAAAAGAAGCAGAAATCGCCCCATCAAACAAGCCGATATTGAGCGATTTGAAAGAAAGCTAGACATAAGTAAGCAAAGAAAAAGAGGAAACCAAAAGGGAAGCTTGAGAGGCAGTGACGCGTGCATACCCGGTCAAATGCTTTGGAATTGTCAAGCGCCACCACGCAACTCTCCCCCCGTAGTTCCTGAGGGCGAAAACCATAAATCTGTTAAATAGGAAAGTATATCGCTAATAGACCTCGAGTGCCGAAGGCCGTACGGCGATCGGAAGGAGGGAATGAGATTCCAGAAGGTCTAAGAAGTAAGGGTTGAGAAGGGTTTGAAGACCTTCGGAAGAATTCAAGCGATAGGGCGATATTTGGAAGGATCAGAGCGGCTTCTTTTTTTTTTGGAATAGGTTGGACAATGCGCGCTTCCAACACTGAGGAAAGTTGCAGTATTGGGGCAGAGAACATATAGTTGAAACGAGGGGCGGGGTAGCATGGAAGCACACTTCTCGAAACTCGGGGAGGAATTGCCTA
>JABUQX010024360.1:47500-75000 GCA_015478945.1 Trachelipus rathkii
TAATTGTATGAATATTATTTATTAAAGAAATTATTATTTTCTTGATTTTCTATAGTTTTATTTTCTCTTCTTGGCTAAAACTTATCAGCCAAGACTCTTTAATAATAGAGAGTAATATATGATATAATAATATTTGTTTCAATTTAGTATTATTTACAAGCTAATATTTTTAATTTTAGGGATTCATATTTTATATTAATTAAACACTTATTCGGGCCTCTAATATTTGTGTTTTATTTTTTTTAACCTATTGCAGAGCTTCAATTTCATTTTTCTTTTATATATATATATATATATATATATATATATATATATATATATATATATATATATATATATATATATAACTATATATATACATATATATATATATATATATATATATATATATATATATATATATATTACAGTTGTCACCACCACTCACGGGCGAAGCCCTATTCAAGGAGGGGGTGTTGCACGCCTCAGAAGTACACAGCTAACGCAAATTACGCAGATGAGCACAGACACAGGCTTTGGAAGTGCGGGAGATTAAATTCCAGCAGGAAACACAGAAGATGGAAGAAATTCCAAAAATAGAAGTGGCTGGAAAGAAGGAAGCACCTCAGTGAAGCACCGCAGCCTGGAGTTGCCAATATCCACACAAAACTCATTGCACAGACACAGCACCTTATTGCTACGAGGGACGTTATGTAAAGGTGGAGGTACGCAGTGACAAGTTCCCTCGAGCACCTGCCACCACGGTACCTATAGAAAAGAGATAAAGCACCAACATCTAGCGCCGCAAAGGTATAAAGTCAAGTAGTGGAAAGTACGGAACAGTTTATAAGTCTTTTGGCCTTTGACTCGACCCTGTCAAGCCGGGTGAAACCAGAGCCCCCAGATATGAAAGCAAGTCCTCCATACAAGGGTGGATGAGGCCCTTGTAAGCTGGAAAGCAACTGAAGAGGAAAAAAAGTCGCAGTCTAAACAGAACCCCCAGTTTCTTTGAAGATTACGCCCTAGCAACGGTTGTGATGAGGTTTCCAAGACATTTTTGTTTATGTTAAGGCCAAGGATATATTTATGGTTGTCAACAGGAGAGACAGAGAACCGTCAGAAAGAGATAGGAAAGTTGGAAGGTGTTTTAAGAGAGGAGATTTGTAGAAGTTGAGTTTTTAAAGAATAAAATTTCACAAGGTTGAGACGACCCCACGCGGAAATCCTATCCAGTTCAGCGAGAATAGAATCGGAAAGATTAAGACGAGAGGCAATTCTAGAAGTAAAGAGGAGCAGAATTGAAATGAGTTGAAGAATGAAGGGTCAGTCATCGGCATACGAGTGGATAGAGTTCGATGTGCAGGTGAGAAGATCGTTAATGAAAGTAAGAATAAAGTAGGAGGTAAAACAGAACCCCGAGGAACACCACGATATTAACAGAAAAGAAGGGAATCGCCCCGTCAGCGACCAGACTGACATTAGGCGATTTGAAAAGCTAAGCAGACATAAGTATTATAAGCAAAGTGAAGGAGGAAACCCAAAGGAAGGAACGGAGAGCAGTGACATGCCATACCCGGTCAAATGCTTTGGATATGTCAAGCGCCACCATACAAGTCTCCCCGTAGTTCTAAGGGCGGAAAACCATAAATCAGTAAGATAGGAAAGTATATCGCCAGTAGACCTCGAACGCCGAAAGCCATACTGGCGATCGGAAAAAGTGAATGAGATTTCAGATGATCTAAAAAAGTTGATGAAGGGTTTCAAAGATCTTAGATAGAACACAAGTGAGAGCTATAGGGATCAGAGCGGCTACCTTTTTCGGAATCTGGTTGGACATGCGCGTGCTTCCAACTACTGAGAAGAGTATTGGGAAATAGAGAATATAGTTGAACCCGAGGCGGGATCAGCACGGAAGCACACTCCCTCAAAATTCGGGGAGGAATGCCATCCGGGCCATCCGGGCCACCCGCCTTCTAACGTTCGTAGATTTAAGAAGGAGCACCATACCCGATCGAATGTGTCTGACAAAAACGCCAGGACACCTGAGGAGGAGAAGGAGGAGGAGGATGAGGAATGCCAGAATCGTCAGGGGTTGAGTTGAAGGAAAATAGGAGGCCGAACGAAAAGATTGGCCTTTTCAGTTTTGAGAATTAACAGCAGAACCATCAGGCGAATAAGGAGGAAGAATAGATTTACAGAAGTTCGTTAGAATGTTTTGGCAAAAAAAGGAAAGAATTTGTCAGTAGGAGAACCAAGGAGGTTAGCGCACTTTCTTTTGATGAAAGCACGCTTTGCTCGTCGAAGAGTATCCCCGCAACGATTTCTAGCAGAATGAAAATTAGCAAGAGTATGAAAGGAGAACGAGAATTTTCCACACCCGATAAGCATTGCCTGGCCTGAATGGCCAGAGAACAAGCACGATCGAACCATGGATTATGAGGAAAAGGATTTGGTTGAAGAAGGAATGAACCTGCTCATCCCATCAACGATTAGCTCCCCACCTTATCGGCTTGAAGTCGAAGCGTCTGCAGAGACAAAGCAGTCATTCCAATTATAGTTAGCGTAGAAGCAACGCAAATTAAATTTAAATTAATAGATATAAGGTTGTGGTCAGATTTACCGATAGGAGCGAGAGAAGTGGTGTATTTTAGAGAGAAGGACCCAGTGGTGAAACATAGGTCAAGTGTGTTCAAAAATTGGTAAGGACGATCCGGAATGTGTGTGGGTTCTTTTTAATTAGTTGCCAAGGTGTTGAAATGCTGAATGTTCGGCTCCTCCCCACCTATAATTGGTATGAGAGGACCCCAACTATTCAGTGTTATGTACATTGAAATCCCCTAAATAAGGACCTCAGTATTTGGATGAGAAAGATATAACAGTCTCGTAGAAGTAGTAAGATATTCAAAAAAAGGCGTGAAAATCTCTGTTCTGTTAGGAGAGCAGTAGCAGAAGCACAAGATTATTGTAGTAGAAGGAGAAAAGATTTTAAGCCATAGAACATCGAAAATAGGAAATTTGAAAATAAATAAACAATTTTTTAAATAAAAAAAAAGTTTCAAAGAAAATAATTTTTTTTAAATAAATAAAAATTTTAAAAATAAATAATTTCTTTTAAGTAAATAAAAAGCAAAATAATAAAAATAGTAAACAAAGTATACATGTTTCCGATTAGAAAATAAATATATTAGTTTTCGTTTATAATAAGAAAATGAGATTTGAAAATGTAAATGTCAGCCTTCAACCTTTAGAAAACGAGTTATATGTGTAAGATGCAATAGAAATGACGACCTACAAATGGCAGAACAGAATCAGTCATGTGAACAGTAAGGTTGCATTGAGTTTGGTTAGGTTAAGGTAGGTGGAGAGGAAAAATTAAAAAAGCGTTATAGTTAATAAGCTAATAGAATTCATATATATTGTACGACATATGGTTACGTATGTAATTAATTATTAATATCTTAATTCATTCCATTTTAAGGGTAAAACCCCATTTTATTGCATCACCCATTCTCCATTTGCAGTCCATTGACTAAGCTATTAAAGTTATTTTTATAGGGAGATAGTCACGAAAAATCCAATATATTTCAATCTATATATCATCGATTTTCAGACAAAGGCAAAATTTGTTTTATGGGTAAAGCCCCATTTCTGGGGTTAGGTCACATATCATATTGGGACCTCACCATTTCTGATTATTCAGGAATCATCCTTCGTCCTCGTTCTTCCGTTATCCATTGTTAAACACTCTGTGCTTTTCTATGTTTTCTTGTTTTTTCTTCTGAGAGTCCTCCTCAGGGAGGTTCGCGGACACCCCTCAGAGTTCTGAATCCCTCATAATCAAGTTCTACGCCCTTATAAACATATACATTGACACCAATATTGTATTATTAAGAGAGTGTTTCATAACAGTACAGCAGCCGCACCGGCACCGGCACCGGATCATTGCTCCGACACATGAGACTCCGACTCTTTCTTCTTCATCTTTCCTCCTCCATCTTCCTTTGCCTTGCACTCCGTGCATCTCTCCTCAACCACGCTCTCTGTGCTTTTCGGCTGGGAGCCCCTCCTGGGGGCTTACAGACACCCATTAGGAACTTGAAACCCTCATAATCAAGTTCTACTGCCTTATAAACATATACATTGACACCAATATTGTATTATTAAGCCAATGTTTACTAACTCAGCACCACATCTGCACCGGCTCCGGCTCCTTTTCAGACTCCTTCCTCCTTCTTAAACTCTGACTCCCTCCTCCTACATTCTCCCTCTATCTTCGCCCAACTCCTCCAGCTGGAGGGAGCATATAATATTTACTTATACTATTTGGGACCCCACATACCCCTCCTAAGGAGGAGGGGGTATATATATATATATATATATATATATATATACTATATATTTTCAACTTTTTTTCTTATATATACTATATATATATATATATATATATATACACCTCTAATAGAGGGAGGTATATATATATATATATAACACCATATATATCCCATATATATATATATATATACGGTATATTTTCAACTTTTTTCCCTCGGCAATTTAAACAAAAACTTAATTTTGGTGTTCAGCATTCTCCTCCAAGGGTTGCACGCTCGCAAAACCTTGGTACAGGCAACCTGATACCACCAGATGGTGGGGGGATAAGTTTTAATGAAATACGGTATCTCAAACTCTATTAATCAGACCTCCCACTCAGAGTTCCAACCGTTGATAGGGATCGGCCAACTAGTTCCATTAATACAAATTTTTGCAATGTTTTTTTGCAATGCAATCAGCCTTCCAAAACACGTAAAAAGATGATTTAAACGTCGATATGGGGGTAAGCCATCACGATAAATCGATTGGAACAGTCAAAAATGACATCCCGATCACTAGAAACCTTCAAGGAACCAAAAAGCCTCAATTTAGGGGGCTAAGCCCCTGAGATCAGATTCAGAACCTCCGATATCGATCTTCTAGACCTTGAAATTGGTCTCACCGACCTTAGAATTACTAGCTTTGACCCATCAAGTGTCAAAATCTAACGAAGTGATGAAAATTTTCAAGTCAGATGCCGACATGACTGGAATTTCCAGAGCCTCCGAAAATGGTCTTCCAGACCTAAAGGCGGCTCTTCACATGCGTAATTCGTCGAACTCTTTGTCAAACACCCCATGTATGTATGTATGGGTCATTTTTGGCAGAGCTTTGCTCATTTGCTTGGTTTGCCAAATACAAATCTTTTCCATCGCTTGTGGAAAAATTTGTGTATTTGGCAAACAAATGAGCAAGCTTTGCCAAATATTCCTGTAAAGGTAGAATGTGTGTATGAGCTGTGACGTACATTCACTTATGAGGAAAAAACAAATGCAAAACGCAAAGATTCAAGGGTTTGACAAACTCCACATGTGTGGAGCCGCCTTTAGAAACGAGTCTTTACCTTTGACGTGCAGTGCTTCTCCTGGAAAAAAAATCCCCAAAATCCTCCAGAGTTGGGGACCTTGACCAAGTCAGTTTGTAATTATGAACAAAGCCCCGAAAAATGGTAAAAATCAAAAAATGCAAAGTAATGGTTTAGGGACAAATCTGGCAGCTGCCAGTTTAACTGCTGAAAGCGTTCCCTCTTACCACTAATAATAGCGATAATAATAATAATAATAATAATAATAATAATAATAATAATAATAATAATAATAATAATAATAATAATAATAATAATAATAATAATAATAATAATAATAATAATAATAATAATAATAATAATAATAATAACATAATAATAATAATAATAATAATAATAATAATAATAATAATAATAATAATAATAATAATAATAATAATAATAATAATAATAATAATAATATTGCTCATATTTGTTATTTATTATGCTACAGTATTGGTCTGTAAGACAAATTTGATATAATCTAATTAAATATTACGTTCGTTAGCATGCGATAGCAATATATTAATATGTGTCTTCAGATTTAGACCGTTATCGTTTTTGTCACTTGTGCTTACGCTCGATATCAAATGCTCACCCAGTTTTAGCACAAATTTCGTGCATAAACGAACGCGATTTCTCATAAAAGTCACTTTTGTTTACAAACATTTGAAATCACCTGTTGTGATGGACCACGTGGTTTTGGAATAAACAAATAAAAAAATAACAAATGGTTTATATTACAATAATTGATCAAATATTGTGATGGAGTTTTTCGATTTGGAAGGAATTAGATTTAAAGCTCATTTTACTGAATGAAACATTCATCAAACCAAATGAACCTACCACTTCCATCACCCTTTGTTAAATTTTTTTTAGGCCGTGCTTAAATTCGTAAGCACGGGAAATACTTTTAACCTTACAGAATTAAATTCCTTACGTTTGGTGAGCATTTTTCACTATTTTGCGCTGTTTGACAAAAACGAACGCAAACTCGAGCATTTCTTACGTTTCGTAAGCACAAATGCAAACACGAAAACGGCTTTATTTTCAATGCGTAGAATTTTTCGTATCGGAATATTTACGTCTATATTCAGAAATAATTTCCAGAATGAATTGCTTTTCTTCTTCCTCCGTTGTTAGATATTTATTGTAATCATCCATTAATCTCGTTCCGGAGCATCACTAACTACTTCTATACATTCACCAAACTGCATACTCTGACGCATCCTTTTTCAAGATATCGGTATTAATTCCATACCTTTCAAAGAATTTTTTTTGAATATCGTGAAATAAAATTTTTAATGCTTAGTCCCTCATATTTATTGTTATTTTTATTTTTTTGCTTTATTTTCTCGGTGTTTGGAACAATTTAAGGATTTGTCCATTAATACTTTATTTTAAATGGAACGTTGGTGACAAAGAATGCTAATACCGAAGCTTCCGACGGCAGATAGCATAAATGGTTACTAAATCTACATAAAGCTGCTATGCTGATGTCTTTACTGACGTCTCCGTATGAATGAAGATCGCATAGAATTTGAAAATCTTGAAGAGAATCTTCTGTTACAATAGATGATCTAATCCATGCCTTCACGAAGATACGTAAATAAATATACATACATCTCTGATTGCATTATAAATTGCTATTGTAATCCACTTTACGTGATGAAAGGATCCAGGATATCTGAATGATATTCCCCGGAGTGGAATTCTCCAAAGAAAAACTATCATCAGTTCTAGTATTTCTCTATAGTCCTCGTCAAGAGGATTTCCATATCTTAGATTTGTTAGAGGAAAATTAAAAAGGAAATCAGTGTTTGGCAGACGTTCTGTGAGATATATATATATATATATATATATATATATATATATATATATATATATATATATATATATATATATATATATATATATATATATATATATATATATATATAATATATGTATATGCTTTATATATTGTCAGATAATATATATATAATCTTATGTATATATGTATATATAATAATAATATTATCTATATGTATATGTATATGTAATATATAATATAATACATATATGTATATATATATACATGTATCTTTTAATAACCACAACCATATATCTCTTTCTTTCTTTGCTCTTATTCCCCTTTATATATGCACATATAATAATACATATATATATATAATAATAATAATAATAATAACATAATAATAATAATAACTTAATAATAACTATATATATATATATATATACAATAATAATATAATATATATATATATATATATGTATAACAATAATAATATAATATATGTAATAATAAGAACAATAATAATAATAAACAATAATAATACCTATATATACAATATGTATATATATGTATACTGTATATATGTAATAATAATACATATATATAATAATAATATATATATGTAATATAATATAGCATAACAACCAATAATAATATATATGTATATATGTATATGTAGTAACAACCAATATAAGCAGTAATATATATATTAATATATATATATATGCATACATATGTATATAATAATAATAATAGCAATAACATATATATAATAATGTACCTGTATATATATAATATAATAATAATAATATATAATAATAACAATAATAATATGTATAATATAATAATATATATATATAATATATAATAATATGCTAATAATAATAATAATATAACAATATATATGTATATATATATATACATATATATATATATATATATATATATACCATGTATAATAATATAATAATAACCCAATATGTATATGTAATATAATGTATGCTCTTGCTGTGGTATCCCTCTTTCTTTCTTCAATAATAAATAACCAACCAACCAATAATAATATATATATATATAATAATAATATATATATATATAATAACTCATATATATATAGCTATATATATAATATATATGTATGTATAATAATAATACAATTGTAATATAATAATATTAATAATAATAATATGAAATATATATATATGAAGTAATAATATATAACTCAATAACCAATAATAGTATAATATATGTATGAAGTAATATAATAATAATAATAACAAAAATACCATATATAACAATAATATATGTAATAATAATAATATATATATATGCTCAATAATAACAATATATCATAATAATATATGTAATATATCTCTGCATATAATATATATATATATATGTATATGCTCTTGCACATTATCCTTTATATAATATATCTACTCACATACCGTCACTTAACAAAACCTTAACTAACAACCTAACCTAACACAACCTAACCTAACCCCTAACCTAACCAACCTAAGTAACCCCACAATAACCTAACCTACCAAAGCTAACCTAACAGTATATATATATATATATATATATATATATATATATAACTAAATAACTTTAATAACTAATATATATATATATATATATATATATAAAGAAAACTACCGAAAACGAATGAAAAACGTTCTCATTCATTAAGTAAGTAAAAGTAAATAATAAAAAAATTTCTCACCTTCCCCGCTTACAAAATATTAGTCTTATCTGCAAAGGAGGAGATCCCACAATGTCAGACGTAAAAGATCTTATTCGGGCGTATTATTTTAATTAATTTATTAATAATTTTATTTATTTTATTAATAATTAATAAAATACTTTTTTTCTTTCCTGCATTAAAATGTTTCCGAATTCCAAAAATGTATTCAGTTTAATGTAGCTATCGTAGTTTTTATATACAGCTCTATACTAATAATAATAATAGAAAATAACATATATATATATATATATATATATATATATATATATATATATATATATATATATATATATATATATATATATATATATTATATATATATATATATATGTATATATTAGTGATGCAGGTAGCTGCATCCGCATCGCATCCGCATCCGCCCTGCGGATGTGCACATTAATAAAGATCCGCATCCGCATCGCATCCCGCGCTTTGCATTGCGGATGTTGCGCGGATGTCTATTGTTGTGATAAAGGAGTACATAATAAAAATACTTAGATGAATCTGAAAGAAAAATGAAAATGTAAAATGAGTTGAAGGCGAATTCAAAACGGCTGATATTCCGCCTCTTAATGTTGCTCAAAGACACCGCTCGCTGGAATAGTACACTTCATATGATGGAAAGAAGTATTGGTCAAAGAACTTCTTGCTTCGTACGCCAGTTCGTATTCCAAAGTTAACAATCTTATTAATTTGGAAAATGACATCATATCACACTGCATTAAGCTATTGAAACCATTTGAAGAAACTACCAAAAAAATCAGCTCCTCTACAGCTTTTGTCTCTTATGTAATACCATTAATCTCAACGCTAAGGAAGCATTTTGAACCATCTTGAAATAAAAATGATGACGGTTTAAAAGTAAGATGTGATTAAGCTAGCAGGTAGAAAAACGCTTTGGTTCTGTGGAAATTAATGACCTTCATACTATTGCAACTAACTTAGATTCCCGTTATTAGATATTAGAACAAGTTAAATCGTTACTTTGTGTTGCAGTTGAAAAGCTTCAATCCGAACAGTCGGTGCTCACTTATTAAAGGAAAAAAACCATCTACCAGAACCAACACTTTCTACAAGTAAATCAATAACAGATTCACTGGAAGAATTTCTACAGTCCAGTAGTGATGAAGAAACACAGGCATTACCAAAAGATGTAGTGCAAATGATTGAAAACTATCACCAAGAAAAACGATTAGATTCAAATGATGATCCAATCAGTTGGTGGAAAGTTAATCAAAATGTTTATCCACGCTTGAGTAAACTTGAAAGGAAAACTTCAATCCGAACAGTCTATTAATTAGCCATCCATTAAAAGGAAAAAAATGAAATATACAGAACCAACATCTTCTACAAGTAAATCAATAACAGATTCACTGGAAGAATTTCTACAGTCCAGTAGTGATGAAGAAACACACGCATTATCAAATGATGCAGTGCAAATGATTGAAAACTATCACCAAGAAAAAACGACTAGATAAAATCAAAATGACGATCTATCAGTTGGTGGAGTGTAAATTAAGCAAAATGCAAAATGTTTCCACGCTTAAGTAAACTTGCAAGGAAATAATAAGCCTGTCCTCCTTCAACTTATTTCCAAGTGAGAGAGTATTTAGCAATGCTGAGCTAATATAAATAAATGCTATGAAACAGACTATTTGATGAAAAGGCAGAAAAAACAGATGTCTCTCAGCACAACTTCAATATTTGAATTTCAATACTAGTGCAAAAGTATTATAATCCATGTAAAAATCTCTTTCATTAAGGTCGGAGTTGGGGAAAGAGGTTGATGGAGTCCATTTGAGTTGGGGAGTCCCCGTCCCGCTCCCTGGTAACAATTATATTAATAGATTGTGGCTAAAAAACTCGATATATATATACTTATATATATATATATATATATATATATACTATAACTGTATATATATATATATATATATATATATATGTATATATAACTACTGCTATAATATATATATATATATATATATATATATATAACGCTATATAACTCTTTCCAACATATATATATATTAAACATCCGCATCCACGGCATCCGCGGATGTTAAATCAAACATCCGCATCCGCGGCTGCGAAAAAAATGACATCTAGCATCTGCAGCGTCACTAAGCCAACCTTATATATATATATATATATATATATATATATAACATAATATATATATGCCATAATAATATATATATATATATATATATATATATATATATATAACATATATATATACTATATATATATATAATTGTTTATACATATATATATATATATATATATATATAATAATAATAATAATAATAATAATAATAATAATAAAATTGGAAATAGGGGTTATGCAAATAAAGTATTTGTTTTCATAAAGGTTATTATTATTATTTGATGTTTTAATCTGGATTTTAAACATTAGCCCCAAATATGAAATAGTATGTTTTAGAGCAAGAATATAAACCAGAGTAAAAGTTGTGTTTTTAAATATATATATATATATATATATATATATATATATATATATATATATATATATATATATATATATAACTCTTTATATATCTTCTTTCTTTCTTTATATATATATATATATATATATATATATATAAATAAAAAAATAAATATATATATATAATAATAAATATATATATATATATATATATATATATATATATATATATATAATATATATATATATATATATATATATATATATATAATAAATAATAATAATATATGTAATAATAACTCAATAATAACAATAATATATATATAATAATAATATATAATATATATATAATATAAATATACCATTATGTAATATATAATATAATATAATACAATAATATATATATATAGCATGTAATATCAATAATATAATAATAATAATATATATAATAATAATAATAATATATAATAATAATAATAATAATAATTAATAATAATAATAATAATAATAATAACAGCTCTTGCTTCTCAATTCGTGAAAATATACTTAGTAATATATATCTCTAATAATAATAATAATATGTAATAATAATAATAATAATAATAATATGTATATGTATATGTAATAATAACTCATATATAATATATATATCATATATATATGCATATATGTATGTAGTAATAATAATATAACTCTTCTTCATATACAATCTGTAATATGCTGTAATAATAATAAATAACATTAGAATATGTAATAATAATATGTATAATATATATAAATACATAATAATAATATATGCATATATATATATATGTATATATACATATATATTATATAATAATATGTATATATGTATTATATAATATATATAATAATAATATATATATATAATAATATATATATATAATAATAATATAATAATAATATATATATATAATAACTTCCTCCTTATATAATATGTAATATATATGTATATATATATATTTAATAATAATATATTTATATCTATATGTAATATGTAATATAATAATAATAATAACCAACTATCATAATAATAACAATAATATATAATAACAACAATATGCTATATATAATATATATATATATATATATATATATATATATATATATATATATATATATATATATATATATATAAAAATAATAATATATATAACAATAATAATATATATATACCAACAATATAATAATATAATATATATATATATATATATATATATATATATATATACTGCTGCTCTAATATATATATATAATAACCAATATATATATATATATATATATATATATCCTCCGATGGCCAATGCCCGGATGCCTGCCTATCAATTTCCACAGGAGTTTGGGTGAACGTGAATGCAAACCTAATGAAAGCAAATATGCCCTGATACACGACATTTGAAAGTGAGAAAAATCAAAGGAAGTTAGAACATAGATAAAGGAAATGTGTTCCAGACTTACGAAAGATTGACCAGAGCGGTTAAGTCAAGATCCAAGATCAGAGAGTTGAATACAGAAAGAATAAGACTCTTCAAAGTGGGGTACTGAGCTAGAGATTTCAGAAGAGCAGTGTTCATTGTAATAGTAATAGCTGTAGGTAAGGAGAGTGATGCTTGAAAGATATTGAAGAGAGAGTTTGTGAGAGTAAGTGAGTTAGCAAGTCGAAAATCCTTAGACTATATCTTATGAAGGAGGACAGTGTGTGTGTGTGGAATCACCATAAACATGTGACGCATACTCCATACAAAAGCGAACAACTCTCCTAAATAGATCAAGCAACTGGGGTGGTGAGTAGAAGTTCCGAAGATGCCTCAGAATACCCAACCTCTTTGAAGATTGCTTAGAAAGAGAAGAAGTGTGATCTTTATAATTAAGGTCACGAGAAAAATGAACGTTAAGAATATTAAGAACAGAGGAAAGGTTGATTTACATGTTTTCGGAGAAGATATTATAGCTATGTGGAAGGTTATCTCTAGTAGATATATAAAGAAACCATGTTTTATTTGTCAATAAAAAACAGAAGTCACCTGGTCCAAACCACCCTCACGGCATGCAATAATTGCTGTTGAATGGGTTGATTACCAAATTGGATAAAGTAGAAAAAGGTGAAGTTATCGGTATAGGAGTGGATAGTAGATGAGGTGATAAGAGATTAGGTCAATAATGAAAAGTAAAAAAAGAGTTGGGGTGGGATAGAACTTTGAGGAGCATAGCTATTTACAGATTTAAAGGATGAACAATGACCGTCCTCAACAGTTCCTAAAGAACAACCGGAAAGAAAGCAGAGAGAAAGCTACAGAGAGAAGAATAGATAGCTTAAGATGGAAGTTTTGAAATTAAAGCTTTGTGACAGACTTTATCGAGTGCTTTCAAAATGTCTACTTAGCAACTTAGCAGCAAAAGATTAACCAAAATTTCTAATAGATGAGAACCAAGAATCAGGGAGAAGAGAATGAGATCAGTAGTAGAGCGTTTCATATGAAAGCCATACTGACCATCAAAGATTACATAAGAAGAAGAAAGAATTTTCAAATCAATTCCTGCTGAGAACAGATTTTAAACGCTAGAAATCAGTGTGTGTTAAAATATACCATTGCATCCAGTGTTTAATTATTTGAACCTATCCACGCTCATCATCAAATTCTTCTTATACTAGAGTAGACTACCTTTTATTCATGAATCATGAACACTCTTACAAGCAACACTCTTCTTTAATAAAAATCACGAAAATGGCTTCTACCCAACTAGCCTAGGAGATGCCAAGAAGGGTGGCCTCCAAAGATAGCTCCTTATCTACCCCTCCTTCATCACCACCTGGGGGTTGGTGGTCTCAGATGGTGGCATTGGTGCCATTGGTGCCATCACTGAATTGATGACCTGTCTTGGTGCACGGTTTTCTTTCTTCATTAGTTTCTGTAACATTCGGTGTATTAAATCTAATTTCAACTTTCTCCTTCATTATCGTTCTTCTAGACCACATCTCCTGTTTTTAACCGAAACTCAGGTGCTTAAGTGCTTCAACATCAAACCTTACTCTGTTTCTTCATCCTGTCTTAATCCTCAATTTTCAGCCAAAGGCGGATGTTGCGAATACGGTATATACGCAACGATGTAGTATGTTCTCTTGCCTTTAATGTGAAGTCTTCAGGATTTTCTACTCTATAGCTTAAACTATCTTGTTAATCTACAAACAAATTGATCTGTTATTGTACAGCTGGTGAACTTTCCTATCATTTCTCAATCCAAAATGAACTCAAGTAGCTGGTGAAACTCCCTATTATTACCCCTGATCATCCTGGAGATGACCCCCACATTCTTGGCCTTTTCCCCAACTTGCAATCCTTTCCCTTTTAAACTATTTCCTTTTCTGTGTTCCACCGATCACCTTTTAATATATGTATACTCTTCTATCTCTTCGAGGAGGGAACATTTTTTTGGCACTTCGGCCCTTCTAACTGGTCGGGCCTGCGGTTGTACTTTTTGGATTTCCCATGGAATGACTACTGATTTGGTGGGAGGGGTTCCTCCGGTTTTCAGAACAAAAAACCGAGGTGATTATCTCTATCATGAAGGCGTACATTTCATATTAATTACCTTCAACGAAAACAGAAAAACCTCGATTTAACTTCCTGTTCTAGTCCTTTCAGCTACAGGGTTGCAGCCTTCAATAATTTTAGTCGTCTTAAACTCCAGACATTCACGCGACTTATATTTCATTTTGGAATCATGCAAAATCTATTCTCCGTAACACTAATGCCTCCTTCACTGTAGAAAATGCAACAATCTTTCTAGTTCATCTTCACGTTCTTTTTGGAATTTGCAAAAAAAAAAATCTATTCTAACTTTTCTTCTTAGTCTTTCCCACCTATATTATTTTCCGAAAGTTTAAATACATTTTATTTTCTGCTAAAACTTGTCACATCGTTCAAACCTTTTTCTCGAACTCCACTCTTGACGAATCCGGGGGTATTCCTTCTTGTCCACCAACCTCCAACTTATCAGAATTTATTAAAAATATGTTTTTCTGTTCTCTCTGAAATAACACTAAACAGGCGTACGATCTTGACTGTATTTCTCCTGTTATTCTTAAAACTTGTACTTCTGAGCTTGCACACGCCTCGGTAAACTGTTTCTTTTCTGTGTTTCCGTTTTAAAATTGCCTTCTTAATGGAAACGTGCGCACAACTTTCAAACTATCTTCATATCACCTTACCCTCCTCCGTTCTTTCTAAAAATTTCAACTCTATGCTGAAAAAGGAACATTTGGAAACATTTCAGTTCTTCTAATCTAACCTCTGTTCGCCAGTATGGCATTCGTAAGAAACGCTCTACTCGTGATCTTTCTCTTTTTTCACTTTTTTCTCTATTTTCTCTCTTCTTTCTTTTCTATCTCATTCTTGGTGCTCTACTATTCGGTATTTCGGTAAACCTTTGTTTGTGGCGCTAGGCATATCGAAAGCATTCGATAAAGTCTAGCAAAAAGCTTTGATCTCTAAACCTCCCTCTTAAGCTTTCTATCCATCTCTATGGGGAATTCTCCCTGATTTCCTTTCCGTCCTTTCTATAGCAGCGGTTGTAGACAACCACCGTTTAGCCTTTAAATTTATTAATAAGTAAGTGTTCCTCAGGGTTCTGTCATATCCCAACTCTTTTTCGACTTTTCACTAATAATCTCCTTTTTATCACTTCGTCTCCAATCCATTCCTATGCTGATGCCTCCACCCTCCATTGCTCTTTCAATTTCTTTCAAATTTAACTGCAACTAACGTAAGCCAGGATGGTGGTCTTGGAGCTCTGATCTTTCTCGTATCTTTAATTGGGGCAAAGAAAACATCGTAGTTTTCACCTTCTCAGAATAAACGCAGTTTCTTCATCTGTCTACTCGTCATATTCTTCTAAACAATTATATTGCCTTCGAAAACACATAACTCAAACCTTCTTCTGCTCATAATATTCTTGGAGTATACTTTTCACGTGTTCTTTTTAATTATAAAGATCTCATTATTATTCTTTCTGAACAAGCTTCAAATAAGTTGGATGTTCTGAGGCGTCTTCGGAACACCTCACCACCCTGGTTGATTATTCTGTATAGGAGCGTTGTTCTCCCATGTATGGAGTATGTATTATATATATGGGATTGTTCCATAAACACTGTTCTCTTTCATAAAATGTAATCTTGAAGCTTTAGTCTTGTTATCTCTCTTACACTCACTAACTCAATCCAATCCCCTTTCAAGCAGTCGAACAGTTTCTCCAATCTCCTTTCGTTATCGCTAATACAATGGATAATGCTGCTAGTCTAGCAACTCCTCATTTGAGGCGACTCAAATGTGACTCAGTGCGACTCAAGTGCTACTCCCCTTTCCACACAGTCTCATCCATTCTCTGTCCACCTCTCTGACATCAGATTTAACCGCTAAGCTCAATCTTGCTTATATACCAAAGGTAAAGTCTATAACTCATGCCCTTCATCTATTTTTCCCACTCCCTTTGATTTACACAATTTCAAACGCCTTGTATCCGGACAGGTCGGCTTTTCATTTGCCCTTGGATTCATGCTTTTCTAACTCAGGCGAAATTTAGTAGGGACCACCCGAATCATATATATATATATATATATATATATATATATATATATATATATATATATATATATATATATATATATATATATATATATATATATATATATATATATATATATATATATATATATATATATATATATATATATATATATATATATATAGGGAAACCCAGAAAAATAGTTTTCAGATTCTAAAGTTTTGAAAATGCTGAAAAGAAATTTCTTCCTCAATTTCATCTTTTTAATTATTATGAAAGAATCTGTTGAAGCAGTAAAAAAATGCAGCGTTACAGAATCGTATGAGTAAGTATTAAAACTTAGTGTACCATATAATTGAATATAATAAGAATAAGATATATTAATAATAGCATTTGGGCTCTTGGTGTGGGTGGTTTTTGAAATATGTGGTGTAATGAGTAATATCTTAGGCAAGATATTTACTGTATTATTGACAGCCAACCAATGTCTTTGTGGTGTTTTACGTGTGGGAGTTTTGTTCCTGCTTGTAGGTGATGAATAGGTCAATTTATTAATATTGGGGCTTTGTTTTGTGTGGTTTCCATTTTTTTTTATGTTGGATCGTGATATAACCGTCGTCCACGCAGGTGATGCGTAATTCAATAGGGAGAGGATATATTGTCTATAAACTATAGCAAGAATTTATTTCTTTCTGGTTTCCGAAATTTGAATCATTCAGTTTTTAAGTGTATTATATATAGCTCTTGATGTAATATTGTTAATGCATGGAATGCATGTTATGTGGGTATTGAATGCTAATACAAAAAAGTTGGTGTTTTAGTTGAGAGAGTCTACCATTTGCTAAAATGATTGTTGGGTGGATGTTGGATTATTTCCTGTCTATGGTGCGTAATGTACTTGTGAATTTTTTTTGGTGGCGAAGCAACAGTTTTTTTTTTATTGCTAACCGTTGTTTAACTTGGGTAGCATATTGTTGAAGGTGTTTTGCTGTGCGTTGCTTACAGAGTAGCTTTTTTTTATTTTTTTTATTATATTTTTTTTTTATTTTTTATTTTTTTTTTTAAATACAGAGATAAACACCGTCAATCACGGGCAGAACCCTAATCAAGGAGGAGGTGTACTCGTTTAACGTCCGAGCAGAACGAAGCCAAGCCCAAGGGGAGGAGAATAGTTCACATTCTCTCACCCAACCAGTTGCGAACCTAACACTGAGCTATCGGGCGCTTTTAAATAAATAAATATAAAGTACATAAAAAAAATTAAAACATATACACATATACAAATATAAATATCATCATTACCATTACCATCATTACAATCACTATTATTATTATTATTAACATTAACATTAACATTATCACCATTACTAACATTATTATCATTACTATCATCATTATCACTATCATTACTATCATCATAATAATCGTTATTATTATTATTATTATTATTATTATTATTATTATTATTATTATTATTATTATTATTATTATTATTATTATTATTATTATTATTATTATTATATACGCTATTTCACACAAAAATTCACTTCACTTCACATAATATATATACAAATGTAACCCTTGGTGGGAAGAAAAACTAAATATCTGTGGGAGTCTCAGGTCCCTAGAGATGTTTGAAATAGCCCCTTTCAAGGCTAAAGTCCTGGATGTGTTTCATTCTAAGTCCAACCTTAACTGCGTAGATTTGAAGATATATGTATCAATGTCCAAATTTTGAAACATTGCAAAAAAAATATATATATTTTTGCTAAAAGAATAGGTTTGGTTTCATTTATTTTAATGCAACACACCTCAGTTTAGAATCATAAATTTAATAATAATTATTAATATTTTGTAAAGTTGAAATCGAAATATTTTAATCGAAATAAATTTTTTAATTTCAGATTTTTTTCATATCTTCAATGTCCACTTTATTACGACTCCGGTTTAGGAGCCAATAAGTTCAAATTATGATGTTTTGTTGAATATACACAGTAAATCTGTATCTACTTAACAAATGTTATCATAACCCTAACGAGTTTTCGGACAAACCGAAATCGTTAGATATGGCAACGCCTTTTTCGTCATCATGCATGGGTAGGAAAAACATTAAAAATGAAAATTATATAAACAATCGATTTTTCTTCATACTACGCGTAGCTTCACAATTATCGAAAATTTTATTAAACTAATGTCCTTATTAATCATGACGCATTTCGCAAACTTCAGTGAAATTTACTAAAAGTGTCAGAAATGTTATAAGGAAATCATAATGAAAACCACATAAACCCCAGTTTTTTTAAATGTTTGTGAATTTGTATCGTGGACTCCGATGGATTTTATTAACTTCCTAATTAAAAAAAATTTGCTTCTAAAATTTTTTGAAAGTTGCACTTAAACGGATTTTGCTTGATTGTAATTTTTATTATTATTGTTTCAATGTTTTCCTTTTGATTTTTATTAATTACAACATTTCTGACATTTTCATTAAATTTCTTTGAAATCGGTTAAAGGCTTTAGGATTAATAAGGTATAAACTAATTTCATTCATCCAAGGACAAAGCTAAATAGAACAAAAATACTATTTACTATCATAAGTTTTGATGATTTCGTACTATTAATAATCTTTTACATTTTTTTTGAATCTTAAATTTATCCACCATTGTTAGGTCATTTTTCTGGCTGAATGATTTATATTTTCTTTTGAATAAACTGAAATTTACATTCAGCTAAACTAATACTTCAGACCCTTTACAAAGCTCAACTCAAAAAGAAAAAATTGAATTGAAAAAATATTTAACAGTATTGTATACAATATAATCAGTAAAGAATAGATTATGGTATGAAATGAACATTGGTAAAATCACAATGGCAATGAACATTTATGGTTAAATTTACCAACATTTATAAATTACCTTGTTCACTCAAATTTGAATTTTAAAACTTTTAGGCTCTTTTCAGAAATGTCAAGCACTAGAATTTAGTGCTTACTTACTGTCAATGCACACAGTGAAAAAAATCAGCTTTGTAGAATGTAGATAACAATTCATAAACATCTAAACTTTGATATATTTATTAATTTTTTGAGAAATTCACTACAGCACCCAAAGAATTTTTGCATTTCAATCAAAAATAATTAATTCAATTCTTTTTCATATTATGTCGGTTTGGTAAATGTTTGTTAAAACTAAATTAGCGACCTTTAAAATCTTTTATTATTAATATAGGTAACAATTGTCTGAAAAAATATTGGAACAATAACTTGGTTAAGCATTTTAAATAAATTATTATCAGACAAAATTTGTATTACTTGCTTTTAAAATGAATCTGAAATAATATTTGGTGAATAAATTCAAATATATGCAATATATAAGATAAATTAACATGATATTAAACTTTTTAAGTCGCCTTCAATTTGAATTATATACTACCATAATCTGTTATTAGATTGTGATACTATTTAGGAAAGCTTTCTGTGAAGTTGCCAATTCAAATAAAGTTGCCGGAACGTTTAATAAATCTGTCAGATTTATGGCATGAAAATCATGTTTGTTTGTTTGTTTTTTTTTTTTTTTTTTTTTTAATCAAAATAAAAAAAAAAAACAATTTTTTATTTTTTTTTATTTTCTTATGCGCAAGTTTTTCTTTATTATTATTGTTGCTAATTAATTATCAACAATATAGGAAATAAAATTAGTTAATTACAGGGTTGTGGATTTTTTGGTATTAAATATATAATTATATATATAATATATATATATAATATATATAATATATTATATTATAATATATATATCTAATATATATATATATTATATACTATATATATATTATATATATATATATATATATATATATATAATATATTAATATATAATATATAATATATATATATATATATATATATATGATATATTATCACAAATTGGTTTTTCTTTGAATTAGTAATTAATCTAGTGTAATAGTAGCGCAGAGGGGCTTCACCCCCGATTTTTTTAAAAATCACAGGATATACTCTAAAAAAATAATGAAGAATAAAAAACAAACAAAACGTGGCGGTCTCTTTAGGAAATAAAGTTACAGGCTCTCAAGTGTTAAAACTCTCATAGACCTTTCATTTTTTATCCATCTTAGGTTGGTTCTCATTTCAGTGCCCTCTAGTTCAGTTAGGTAAGTTTTGTTAAGTGTATACACAGAGGTAAATTATAATGTATATACTTAAATCTTATATAACCTGAACTAGGATGGCCTAAAGGCACGAGGCCCACTAATTTTTTTGTATAAGAAAGCCTATAGGAAAACTTTTAACTTTGAGAAGCCTGTAACTTTTTTCCTAAAGACTTCAAATCAATTTTGTTTTTTTTTTTTTTTTGTTCATTATAATATTTTCAGTATACCATTGGATTTTCTTATTTTTTTTTAAATTTAAGAAAATCCTATGGGAGTTTTAACAACTTCGAGCTGTAACTTTTTTTTCTTAAAAGCACCTATTTTCGTTTTTTTTTATTCTTTTATTAATTATTTTTTTAGATTATATCCTGTGATTTTTATAAAAATCGGGGGTGAAGCCCCTCTGCGAAACTATTACCAATCTTAATTATTACTTAATTAAAAATTGCTTAGAATTTTTGTAAATATGCTTCATGCAGCAGCATTTTCAATATGCTATAAGAAAATAATACTACTCTGTTTTGCTAATTTGTTTGTTTTTGAAACGGGTATGAATGGTATGGCTTAAACGGTTGGGTATACAGAAAATTACCCTAAATAAAACTTGCTTATCTCGTTGAGTTAATGTATATCCTGAAAATTTCATAAAAATCGAATGTATATTGACAAATTAGAGATTTCATGAAAAAATCGCATTCTTCCATTAATGCACTGGGGTATCTCACACGTCCAAATCACATCACTCGTGTGAATAAAACTTTCATATTATTCTTCATTGTTTTCTTGCCATTGAAGTATAAAATTAGAGAAAGGTTATATACAAGCATCAAAGAGTAATTAAATATAACAACCCCAGTTGAAGAAAATCACACCCAGTAGGGTGGAGGGAATTTTTTTTCTTTTTTTCTGAAATTCTAAAAATTTAGATTTGCTTATTTAACAAGATGTTATAAATGTGGGAAATTAAGTTTCTCGTAATTATCATCAGTTTTGGGTCAGAAACCATTTCAAACGTGCCATATTACAGGCAGAAATGGTTAGGATAGTTACAAATTAACAAACATTTGTGCTAAAGACAAATAATTCATGGTTCAAAATTTTCAGAATCATTATGTTTCTATATGTGTTAAGAGGAACTTTTAATATATTTGTGCATGAAAAAGAAATCATTGGCTAATAACCAATTTATGGAGTAATAGCAGTGTTAAAAGTTACAAATATAACTTTCTTGCAATTGTCATCTATTTCTGCTCAGTGATCATACATCATAAATTTAGCTACCTAATATTTTGTTAATAATATTTCTTTCTTTCTTTCACCCTATTTACTTTTATTAAATGAAATGTGAAACTTGGAATTACTCATGGCGCATTGGTTTTTATTTTAATAATAATCATTCCCAGTAATCTTAAAAACTAGTTTTGCTAAATTTCACTTGCAAGTCCACCCTTTCTTTAAAAGCTTTATGGTAGTCTAGCCACCTTTTCTTTGACCAGATATTAAATAAACAAGCTGCATTTTGGCATCAAATATTTTCATAAATTTGCTGTATTTAATCTACTGACGAATCTGACAGTATCTTTTTTCAAATTCAAAGCCTTGTGCCGACACTTCTATTGCCAGCTTAACAGATTGGTTGTGACATGGATTGTTGAGCATTAAAAGTTTCATTCGACACTGCTCAGTATCGAAATCTGTTAGCGCAGAATGTCTGTGGGTCGTTGATCATTAGAATATAGATCGACCAGCTAATGGTATGACTTTGGTTTCAAGTTTAATGCTTATAGCTGAAATCGCATTGCATGAATATTCCCTTTCAGTCTTGACGAATCTTCTTCTTCATCACCGTTAAAAATTCTAAATATAAAATTTTCGTTTGAAATATTAAATGATGGCAGTTTCACAAGTAATCAGAAGTTTTTTGTACAAGATTAATTTTCGGATCTCATCATTGCTGTCCCTCAGTATTTCAATCAATAAATTTTCAATAAATTTTCTGGGCATGCAAAAAGGAATTTCGTTGAACCACTTTTTTAAGGCCATTACTTGCAAAGTGCTCAACTTTACTGGAATCCGAGTAATTTCTGAACCAAGTTGAAAAGGTTTCTAGATCTACAAGTTATTTGACCGTTGACTTTACTTCTAAAGAAATAAAAAGTGGTTAAATACTCTTGAAGACAGATTGTGTCAAGGACTAATTTGGAAGATGATTTATCTAATTACACATAGTACTGAAGGATTCTGCACTCAAAGAGTTAACCATCATAAATACACAATAAAACCAACCTCCAGATATACAGATCGTTGTCAACCGTTCCCAAAATTATTGTCAAATCTATTCTATTTTCATAGCTTTTATCACTGCTCGTCATCAATAACAGATTGTGATAGGTCTAGGAAGTGGGCGTTTATATTAGTTTGAACTGAACGAGTATCCACTTCAAACAACAGCGTCGCCGTTAGAGAATGTACAGGAGCTTCTAACTAAAAGAAGGCATCTTGGTACAGTTTTCTAGTCTCCTGCTCGATATCTCTGTGGAAACTATGTACTGATTTAAATCCGTAAAAAGGTGCTTAGAACCTCTACTGGAGTAACATGGCATTCCTCATGGGTGCTCCTGGGTTACAGGAGCAGTCAAGCAACGCCAACATGGGCACAACAACTGTTGCAACTTTGAAAAATATCTTAAAATTTTAAGTGTTATATTAATCTAAAATTCTACCTTAACAAGAATTACAAATATCCCAAACCTTACGAGCTTTAATACATCTTTTCTATAACTATTTTGAACCAATGACGTCTGAACCACCTATTTTTCTCCTGATATATATAGGAAACCTGTTCAGGTCACTTGAAAAAAAAATGTATAATTTACCTATAATAAGTAATTCCAAAATTTGAAATATTCCTTCTGAGCAGGTAAATCAAAAGAGAAAATAATTTAAAATAAGGTGCTTCAATATGCAAAACTACCGAGTGACCGATATAATATATAATATATAATATATAATATATAATATATAATATATAATATATAATATATAATATATAATATAATATATATATAATATATATATAATATAATATATAATATATAATATAATATACATATAAAATACATATAAATATATATATTAATATAATTATAATATATAATAATATAAATATATATAAAATATAATATATAATATATAATATATATAATATAATATATAATATATAATATATAATATATAATATATAATATATAAAATATATAATATAAAATATAATATAATATATAATATATTTAATTTAAAATATAATATAATATAATGTAATATAATATATATAATATAATAATAATATAATATAATATATAATATAAAAATAATGATAATATATCATATATAATATTATAATATATTAATATAAATATAAATATAAATTAAAAAATAAGATTATAAAATATATAATTATCAAATAATATATAATAAAAAAATATAAATATATAATAATAGTTATATAATTGAACGAATACATTATATGCAATATTTCTTTATATACATATATATAATATATAATATATAATGATATAATTTATATATAAAATATAATAATATATAATTATATATTATAGCCGTCTTTATATATATATATATAAATATATATATATATTATAATATAATATATATAATATATATATTATATATAATATATATATGATATAATAATATAATATAATATTATATATAGTTCAATGATCCTGGAAATGGCAGGCGTTCAGTCTAATCTTGACACATTGTGGTTTAGCAGCATAATTTTTCATCTAGTTAGAGTGCTTGAATGAACGTTCTGCTTGGACGACTAGTAACAGGTATTATGCAGAATATTCTGAGCACTATAAGCAGGTTGGGGAATAGCGCATCAAGCTTCAGTTTATGAAGCTTGTTCAGTAGTCGCAGTGGACCAACTGATGAATCTCCAAGATTGGCAGCGTGAACTTGCTTCAACATGAAACACTTTCCTTAATCGAACATGGTCCTATTATCTTTCAGCCAGCTTTTGTTGCACTGCTCTGTGATTCTTTCCTCCAAGACATATCTTCCATGTCACTCAAACAACTCTATTCATACTCTCGCAGGCTTCATAGCCTATCAAATTTGATATGACAGTCCATAAGTGGGTAAAAAAAACTCCGATGCCAGAAATTCTTCAAGGAAAATCTCTTTTGACCCTTTCATTGTTCCATCTGGGCACCTTAGCCTCCTACGGCGCTTGCTTTCTGCAAAGGCAAAGGTTGAGTCAATACTGCGGTTTTAAGTCAGATATTTGGCGTCAAATAGCAAACTTTCCCAGCTCTCTCACATTTTCCTCAGCTCTTCAACGAGACTTCATATTTGCAAATTCAACATCTAGTGTGCTGTTCCTCGCCTGTAGCACAGTGTCTACGTAGTTGATGATAGTAAGGATTTTCAGCCATATTACTCCCAATATGACACATTCAAAACTGGCCACATAAAATAAAATTCCATCAATCTGATCGGGCCTCTGGGGTCAAGTTTAAGTCAAGGACAGCCAAAAGTGTTCTCTGTATAGTAGGAATGTTCTTGACAAAAACTTTCACGCTATCAATACGAGCTGACCATCTTGTGTCTTATAAACTATGCAGTGAATGGCCAGCACAATTTTCCAATAATTTCCACCTCTGTTGACTACCACGAATAATTGCATAGAACCTTTGCAGATACCAAAGAAACTAATGACCTCTGGGCAACATTAACCAGCATGTACACCACAGATGTTCAAACTGTGACAGGCACATGGTGAGGGGGAGGCCGGAGGATTTAGTTATAAGATAAGTGTTCGCACACCCTTGTAGGCACCACTCATATTGACTCCATTGTTATTGCTTTGACCACGGCAATACTGTAATGGAATTCCAAACATTTCCAAAGTATAGAAGATCAGTCATGTGATTGCCTCTCCCGTCTTTTGGTTGCATCAACAAATGACAGGAAACTTTCTTTTATATTATATTTCTCGGTCTTGTCATCTAGCAGCACATACCTGATAAACACCGTCTACTCTACATGTGCAGAGTCTGGTCATTTAGTCAATCATCAAATTAAGAGAGTAATTTACTTTGCTGGCTAGATATTCCGTCCATAAGTGCCAAGCAGCAACCTTTTTTATCACAACATGAATACAATTCATTCTGCTGTCAGACGCATTAGTAATAATGATTGCAATCTGTCTTACTGCTCTTGCGACTGTTTGAATCTTTTGATAGATGTTGCTTAAAGAAAAGGGTCCTATGACTTTGAATTATCAGTTAGTATTCCTAGGAAAAGTTCATTGTGAGATATCTCAACGAAAATCTGGTTGAGAGCTTCCTTTTAGACAAGCATAGACTCTTTCAGCCTAGGAAAACGTGCTATTCCACAAAGCACCGCAATCAATGCATACGCTAGCAACTGGGTTGGACGAGAAGAAATTCCGAAGGCCACGCACAAGAGCAAACCGAACTAACTATAAGCTTGTTAGATAGAAACATAAATGTGATCCTATCTAGGGAAAGCTAAACGCATGAACAATGAAAAGAATATCAGGAATATTAAAGAATAGGAATATTTCAAAGACGATACAAATTATATTATAGTTATGTGTTAAAGATATTTATGCCAAGTAGATAGATCAAAGAAAACTCGAGCTTATAATGAGAATTGACAAAAAAACCAATAGCGTCTTCATTTATACACCGACAAACTATAGGTGAACACAAACAAGATCAGAGGTCTATATTTCTATCAAAGAGTCTCAACTCCTCGAAAGTAATCATATAATAATGTTGAAAAAGTCGTCTTTCAAACTGGAAGGAGCAATGATGAGTGTAGTTGTCAGCCTAATTGTGGAATGCAGACACAATAACAGATAGATGATTGATGCAAAATTAAAAAAGAGTTGGGTGTGGAACAGAATTCTGTAAAACAGCACCATTGATAGATTCAAAGGATAAGTGGCTATCCATAACAGCATTCATAGAACGAATGAAACGGGATTCCAGAGAAGGTTACAAAGGGATGAGAAGTACTGAAAGAGAAAAGTTTAAAAATTAATTATTTGTACCAGACTTTATCGAAAACCTTTGATATGTCTTGCTCCATAGCAAAAGATTCATCGAAATGAGGAAGAGCAGAGGGCCAAGAGTCAGAGAGGAAGGAAAGGTTATCAGCATAGCGATGCTTACATAAGCCATACTGGCAATCAGAGATAAGATTAGATTTAACATGTTTGTAAATCTTCCTCTTAAGAATAGACTTGAAATTTTTGAAAGAACAGAGGTTAAGCTGATAGGACGCT
>JABUQX010024360.1:85000-91199 GCA_015478945.1 Trachelipus rathkii
ATTATTATTATTATTATTATTATTATTATATTATATGTGTATATATATATATATTATTATTACATATATATATATATATATAGAGTATAAAATAATATTATATATATATATATTATATATATATTATATATATATATACATATATATATACTATATATATATATATATATATATATTAAAACAATTTATAATCCTGTTTGTTCTTAAAGCAGGAAAAATCCTGTTTTGGTTTAAATAAATCTGAAAATACGTAGATAAAAATAAATCATTATTAAATAATAAAAACTACTCAAAATAGTCAATTTTAGAATTAAGAGTTCTCCGTCAAACTCTTTCGGTCTTTTTTTCTTTTTTTTTTTTGAGATAATAAACATACTTCGATAATTATAAGAGTTTAGAGTATAGAGTATAGAGTCTAGGACTCTAAATGAAGCATCAACAAGGTAATCACACACACACAAACACCATACACACACACACTTACTCTCTCTCTTACACACACTCACTCTCTTCTCACACTCACACACACACAACACACAGACACAGCACAACCATAAATTATAAGAGAAATATTTTCTGAATGAGAGGGAAGACTGGTTTTGAGTTAGCTCTTTTTTAGTTACTATATATGCCTAATAACCTTATATATACATATTATATTATTAATATAATATATATACATATTATTATTATTATATATTATTATTATTATTATTATTATTTATATATATATTATTATATATTATTTACTTTATATATATATTATTATTATTATTGCTGATATTATTATTATTATTAAATATATAGATATATATATATATGTTATTATATTATTATTATATATATATATATATATATTATTATATATTATTATTATTATTACATATTATTATTTATTATGTTTTTATTTATATATATATATATATATATATATATATATATATATATATATATATATATATATATATATATATATATATATATATATATATATAATATTAAGAAATATAGTATATATATATATATATATATATATATATATATATATATATATATATATATATCCTAAATTGAAAATTTCATGAAAACTGGATGAACTTCATTAAATTTCGAAATCAAAAATTTCGAACCACGTCCAGAAAATGGGAAAAGAACCTATAGAGAGATTTTTATTTTTTGAAATTATTATATAGAGTAGTCATACCGTAAACCTAAAACTTTAACACACATCCAAATGCTGTAGATTTATTTCGTGTTATATGTGAAGAAGAGAGAAAAGGTGGGAGAGGACTGTGAGAGTGCCCGTTAAACATGTTCAGTAAGCAGCACTCCAGTGTATGGTTGAGAGATCGTTATAAAAAAATGCATTAAAGATAAAACTCGAAAAGGACGAACATAAGGCAACTGAATGCAGTTGGGGGGAACTTACTTAGCTTCCAATGGCGTCTACGTCCTCCCTTATTAAGAGTATATATATATATATATATATATATATATATATATATATATATATATATATATATATATATATATATATATATATATATAAATATATAGTGGTATATATATATATATATATATATATATATATATATATATATATATATATATATCAGACTTTACATTAGTACATGCATTTATCTACAAAACTACAGCAGATACATAAAAATAAATAAAAAATTTTCGAATCAGCGTGAAAATTTAAGTGGGAGTATATATAGAAAACTAGGTTAAATGTTGTATAAAAAAATTATATAAATTAAAAAAAAGCAATAAGACAAGTTTTAACTTTATTTGTGAGCATATTTACTCGCCAAGCGAGCGCCAGAGTTGCCAGAAATTGCTTTTTATCATGCCAATAACAGTTTTTTTTAACTAAAGGAAACCCCCGGGTAATCCGCAAAGATGGAAGGAGTCTGCGGCTCTCGGCCTACTGGTGGACGACGGGGGGACTTCGGCTCGAACTCCCTAAAAAAATCATTTACTACCTTATTCTATGCGCAAACGAGAGCATGATAAGAAGCAATTTCATAACTCTATGCTCCTTATGTAACAATACCTCAATAATAATAATATACTTAATTTATAATTTTCATGCAGCATTTAACTGTTATTTAAATGGTATTTATTTTTACATCTGCTGTGTTTTGTAGATAAATGCGTGTACTAATGTAAAGTCTACCATATATATATATATATATATATATATATATATATATATATATATATATATATATATATATATAGTATATATTATATATATATATATATGGTTGGAAGGTTAGCAGCCTTATTATTATTATTATTGGTTATTATTATTATTATATTATTATTATATATATATATTATTATATATATTATTATTATTATTATATTATATTATTATTATTAATATTATTATTATTATTATTATTATAAATTTATTATATATATATATTATTATTATATATATATATATATATTATATAGCATATATATATATTATTATTATTATATTATTATTGTTATTATTATTATATTATTATATACATATATATTATTATATATATTATTATATATATTATTATTATTATATTATTATTATTATATTATATTATTATTACTTCATATATTATTATTATTATTATATATTATATATATTATATATATATTATTATATATATTATTATATATATATATTATATATATATATTATACATACATATATTATATATATATATATATATATATATATATATATATATATATATATATATATATATATATATATGTCGCTGCTAAAACACAGCGCGTAAGTTAATTTACCATCTTTATATACAAATGAATGAACAAACGTTTGTTTCACTGGTCTTTATAGTTCTTTGTAAATAAAGGGCTACCAGAATAGCCCATAAAATTCAAAACAATATTAATATTACCATAAACTAATTGATATACCTTTAAATGCAATTTATATGAATCGTAAAAATCACACTCGAATAGCTGAGAGTTTCATCTCGCAACCGATCAGCTGTTGACCGAGAGTTAAGATATATATATATATATATATATATATATAGATATATATATATATATATATATATATATATATATATATATATATATATATATAGGTATATATATATATATATATATATACAGATATTATATATATATATATATATATAATATATATATATATAAACAATCCTTCGTATAGATTTTAGAAAGACGTGGCCAATGTCTTGGCAAATTAAGGAGAATAAAAGAAGCGGAATGTGCTTTCAAAGAAGCAATCTCGGCCGTTCAAGAGTCCGACTTCACCGACCAAAAGAAAGAAACTTGGATTCAAGAGACGTTCAAAAAAATATCTCAAATCCAAATTAGTCAAGAATCTCAAGAATCTCTTCAAAAAGATAATAGTACTGAAGATGGTAAGCGTGGTACTCGATTCCGAAATTATTATTATTATTATTATTATATTATTATTATTATTATTATTATTATTATTATTATTATTATTATTATTATTATTATTATTATTATTATTATTATTATACCATACTTATTATAAAAATGCAAAACAAAATTAAAAATAATAAAAATTTGTTCACAAACTCGTATTTAAATTCATTTTACATGCATAAACATGTATACATACACATATACATATTCATACACATAAAATTACAAATTCATACCTACGTACATACATACATACATTCATAGATAGTGTTGCAATTGGTTCACAAATAAACAAAATGAGTCAAAATTGAAATTTCATTTTTTGGTAATCTTTTGATATCAAAGAAGATTATTTGAATTCGACGTTATTTTTTGACATATGTTTCAAATTTATACGTGACCAGTAAAATAAAAATAAATCTACTACTACTATTAATATATATATATATATATATATATTATATATATATATATATATATATATATATATATATATATATATATATATATATATATATATATATATATATATATATATATATATAAATAATAATAATAATAATAATAATAATAATAATAATAATAATAATAATAATAATAATAATAATAATAATAATAATAATAATAATAATAATAATAATAATAATAATAACAATAATAATAATAATAATAATAATAATAATAATAATAATAATAATAATAATAATAAATAATAATACAATAATAATAATAATAATAATAATAATAATAATAATAATAATAATAATAATAATAATAATAATAATAATAACAATAATAATAATAATAACACACACACACAATAATAATAATAATAATACAATAATACACACACACACACACATATATACATAAATAATAATAATAATAAAATCCTAAAATTTTCGACTAGTTAAATTCTTAAGTAGAACCCATTTTCTTTTCTTGACCTTTCTCTGAAATCATCGTTCTTGGTGATCTCAACGTTCACCACCGTCAATGGATTTCCTTTAATTCTCAAGATACAACTTGTGATCTTGCCTACCACTTTCCTATTCATAATGACCTTGAACAGATGGTGCAACTTTCTCCTCGTATCCTTGATCGTTTTAGAGTTGAACCCAACATTCTAGGCATGTTCCTCATCTCCAATTCATTATTATGTTAAACCTCTTCATTCTCTGATACTTTAAGTTTGGCTGTTCTGAGGCGTAATCATATTTCTTCACACCACCTTAGTTGCTTCCTCTTTGCAGTGGTGTTGTTTGTCCCTGTATGGAGTATGTCTTACACATCCAGGGTGGTTCCACTCACACAGCTCTCCTTGAAAGGGTGGATCTAATGAGTTTAGAATTATCAACTCCTGCTCTCACTACCTCTCCAGCTCTTTCTACCTGTCGAATTGTAGGGTCACATTTACTATATTATATTTTGTTCTTTTGAATTCTTCAGTCACATAACTCCTCCATTGAGAAGGGGTTCGCGCGGTGCATTTCTACGCAGTCTCATTTTTTCTCCATAAAACTTTCTGATTCAAGAGTTAACCTTCTTATTAATTCTTACACGTACTCCCCTGGTAAAGTCTGGAGCACACTCCTGCTTTCAATTTTTCCACCTACGTTGATTTGCACTCTTTCAAACTCCATCAATCGGAACATGTTGATCATTAAATTGACTATGGCTTGGAAATTCCTCACAATTCTGGTGGAATTTGCTACAACTCTCGCCTTTGCCATCCAGAATAGACACATTATATATATATATATATATATATATATATATATATATATATATATATATATATATATATATATATATATATATATATATATATATATATATCAAAGGTGGGCATTAACGCGTTAAAGCGTTAATCCGTTAATTAACTCGTTAATTTTTTCGTTAACTTTTAACGCTTTCGTTAATTTCGAAAAGAAGTAACGGACTATTAACGAGTTAAAATTTTTCCCTACATCCGTTAATCGTTACTTTAATTTACGAGTTTATAAAATATTTTCTTATCAGATTTTAAATTGTATTAGATTCGATTTTGATAACAAACTTTATTTTCCAAAATTTCCTAAACGCTCCTCTCAATGGCTCAAAATGTGTTTATTCTTACACGGTTATTATCCCGTTTAGAAATGTTTGACGTTTTTCTTTTGCTGTATTCTCATTTCTTATTGGTTCGCTGAAGAAAAAAGAGATAGTGACTGTTGCCCGTTCAATGAGTCATTAACTTCTTTCGTTAGTTACTTGAACTTGCTTCTTTTGCGACTAGTGAAAAATATAAGAACTAGGCCTCATAAGCGTTGTAATTTATAAAAAATATACATATTTGTATTAAAATTCTAAGTTGACATATCCTATTATTTTTACAATAATATACTACTCGGGTGTCCGTAAAAGAATGTCCCAGTTTCAATGCTTTATTATAACAGCGTAATATACAATATCAACAGCATATCATACATCAAAGTGAAGGTCATTGAACAGAGTTTTTCCTACATATGTTCAATATGTGCCCCCTTCGTTATAGGGGATACATTCAGCCGATAATCCAATTCCTCCCAAACATTGGTTAACAGATCCGGAGTAATGGAAGGAACGGCATGTTCAATTCTGCGTTTCAACTCTGCGTATAATTGGGCAGCCCCATAGGAAGAAATCGCATGGCGTTAAGTCCGGGGACCGGGGGGGCCAGATATATAGAGCTCTGTCGTCTGGACCATTATGACCAACCCAACGATCTGGGAGG
>JABUQX010024361.1:0-2500 GCA_015478945.1 Trachelipus rathkii
GCAGAGCGATTGGGTGAGAGATTAGATATATGAGATAGAGAATTGAATATAGTAAGTAATTAAGAATTTACTGATATTTATAGCCATTATTCACGTGAATAGTAAGCAATCCGACACATGTTGTGACTAAGTGAGGTACAATCATATCTGCAAATATAACCGATGCCTTTTACCACTTGAGCTCGACTCCGCCCAATTCACACTTCTACATCACTTGGAATCCATTTAACTTTTTGAATTAGATGTCGGTGAGGAGTAATAAAGAGGGATTATTAGAAAAAGGCTGGACACAATTGTTATAAGGGGGTAAGTAATCGTCGCATTACGATTAGAGTGAGATGATTTGCTATATAAAACTGTTCTTTGTAGTTTAAACGCCAATTTTATTTTTGGGTCAGGGGTATAACGCTATCAGGGTATATTGTAAAGACATCGAAGAATATTCGTCCTTAAAGATTTCACGCAACACGCGGTGGTTCAATCCTCGAGTAAGGCAGTTTAAATTCTTTGTAAAGCTTACTTCCACTAATATGATTCTTCCCATTATGATGGATCCTACAGCAGTCTAGTGTAATCAGGATGGAACTTAGTAGAATGACTTAGAGGTTTATTATATGGAGGTGTCCTGAGGTAATTAAATTATAATATTAATATATATTATATATATTATATTATATTATATTAATATAATATATATATTATAATTATATAATATAATATAGTATAATATATATATATATATATTATATAATATATTATATTTTAATATAATTAATAAGTGGGAAGTAAGTAAGTTAGGTAGGGAGCATTATATTAAGGATAGTAATGGAAATAGTATATATATATAATTATTAATTATATAATATATATATATTATATATATATATAATAATATATATATATATATATATATAATATATAATTATTAATATATATATTATATATATATATAAATTTATTGTATAAAAAACGTTCTTTATAATCATTGCATTCACATGCTTACAAATGATGGTGAAAAATGGATTTTTAACTTTTTTAAATTTTAGTCAGAACTTATCAAAATATTTAATGATTAATATTATCCTAATTATATTATTACGTTATTAATTCAAATATATATTTTTAAATATAATTATTTGGTTCTTATATATTTAATTCAATGATATAAAATATGATTTTGAAAACTAAATTATATGGTAGAGGTCAATTAATATATACATAAGTCTGCTCTCTCTCGTTCCTGCCCGAGCTGGGGCTCGCCTTCAGCTAGCTCGCGCAGGGTGTGCCGTGAACAGCCGGTCAAGTGTATATGTCATCTAAAATGTGATATGGCCTGGAGGGACGGGCACATACTGTCGTTCTCTTTCGTTGGGTCGGTGAATGTCCACGATGGCCGCTTTCAGATTCAAAAGAAACAACCAAAGTAAGAAATAATAAATTAGTTGAGTGAGTTATTGTGTGAAATGGGTTGTGGATTTACATTGGAGTGGAGTATGCGTTATATTAGTGATGATGATTTGGGATTAGTTCACTTACTCTCCAGAATATGAGAATGTGAGTCTACCTTCTCATTTTATGTTGCTATAGGATTATTATTATTATTATTATTATTAATTCGAAGAAATTGAGATCACGGAGTGATCTGGAGTGGATGAGATGAATATATTAATTACCGTTTGATTATTATTATTATTATTAAGAACATACATAGTTGTTCGCTACATTCCTGATATCTCATTATTATCATTTCAAACGCTATAAACACGAGAGAATTTTGCCTTATCTGAATGTCTTGTGCGTTAGGGATGGACTTTGTATTCTTTGCCTACTTGGATTTAATAACATATGTAAGACAACTCATATTAACCGGGCGAGGTTAATTATGTCAACCTTTTTCTTTGCGAGTAACATGCTGATACTTCTTTTGTATTCGTCGTCCCTTCACGTACTGCTCTCTCACTGTGTTTGGGGATTCTCTTCTCGCGGGTGTCTTTTAGCTCTAGATTGTTCTTCTCTTTTCTCTTCGGGTCTCGTTCTCTCTCATCTCTCTATCTCTGCGGTTTTGTAGATACGTCGTTCTCTATCTGCTTCTACTTTGCGTATAGATGTGTAAGCTGGATAACTCGTCTCCATACACTTACTTCGTAGGGAAAGACTAGATATGATAGGAGACAGAGAGAGCGCTCTGATCCCGTGTCGGTGTGTGAAGTGTATTAGATCATTAATAAATCGTGTTGAAGTCTGGTGTCGGTCCGGAAGAAACTCCTCAGTTACTCCCCTTACCTGGTGAGGGATGGTCATCTTTTGAGTAGGTCTGTGACGTGTGGAAGCGAGAAACGTGTTCAGGAATACGTGGTGGTGCATGTGGTTGGGTTGGGAGAATGTTCAGAGAGAGTCTTGTAGTTTCGATTATTTTGTTAACCTCTATTGTAGATATTTGTGTAAAAATTTCTATATGTTTTGATACGTACACGATTTCTTTATCGAATCATTGAATAAA
>JABUQX010024361.1:10000-15000 GCA_015478945.1 Trachelipus rathkii
AAAGAACTGAAACATCTTCATGTTGACTAAGAACAGGTCAAGGCGAGGTCAAGGTCAAGGTGAAGGCGAAGTCAAGAGAAAGAGAAGAGGTGTTCTCCAATGTTGTGAAATGTACCATCGAAACATGTTGACAGACCCAATCAGAACAGCAACATTGCTACAATCATAGGTCACCAAATCTCAGTCAATCATATGGGAGAACTGAAATTGGGTCAATTATAAGATGTCTCCTACTACAAGCAAATTCCACCCTACGCCATTAACACCAATCTTATAGCTGTAATAAAAAATTATTTGTGTGAAAGATGTAGTTCATATATATATATATATATATATATAGTATATATGAATATATATATATATATATATATAGATATGTATATATATAGTGTATTTTTTTTATGATAATACACATGTAAAGTAAATATATATATATTATATCATAAAATTTCAACTTAGAGAATTCTCTGCTGATGATAATGAGGAAGCAATAAAATATATTATCCTTCCCTTTAAATTAACTGTAAACTTTTCTTTGAAAACCTTTTTCCCCTACCTGATGTAATAAATACTGTTAAAGAAAATTCAAGATGCGAGCGGAAAAGCTATTATATATATTCTTGGATAACTTGAAAAGTTCAATGTATGTTATTCCGTATGCATTAGTTTGATAAATGCTTCAATTACGAACATAGATTGGTGTAGGCATTGAAAATGGTTTTATATTATATATTATTATATAGTATTATATGATAGTAGTATATATATATATATAGTATATACTATAGTATATATTAGTATATATATATATATATATAATATTATAGTATATATATAACGTCAAGAAGGCTAGTTGCCTGGATGGCATTCCTCTCCGTGTTTTGAGGGAATGTGCTTCTGAGCTGGCGCCTGTCCTCGTTCAACTCTACTTTCTATGTCTTTAAATACAAATACTTTTCCTCAGTGCTGCGAAAGCGCGCATATGTCCAACCGATGCCGAAAAAAGGAAGCCGCTCGAGCCTTGCAAACTATGAGGACCTATAGCTCTCACTTGTATTCTATCTAAAATCTTTTGAAACTCTTCTTAACTGTCATTTCCTGGATCATCTGGAGTCTCATTGCCCCTTCTTTCAGAATCAATCAGTATGGCTTCGTCGTTCGAGATCAACTGGTGACATACTTCCTATCTAACTGATTTATGGTCTTCTGCCCTAAGGGAGTCTTGCGTGGTTTCGCTTGACATAGCCAAAGTTTTTGACCGGGTTTGACACGCGTACACTGCCTCTCTAAGCTCCCTTCCTTTTGGGTTTCCTCCTTCTCTTGTGTCTTACCCTTGTCTAGTTTTCTCTCCGATCGGTCTATATCACCACCATGTTTGATGGAGCGACCTCTTCCCTCCTTTTCTGGTTAACTGTGATTGTTTCCGTCAAGCTTCAGTGCTAAATCTTTTACTTTGATTCGCTAATTGAATTAACGATCTCCTTCAGGCTGTACTCCGCAACTCTGTTCCCTCTTATGGCCGACGACCTCAACCTCTCCACTCTACTATGCTCACTCAAAATCTGCTCCCTTTTGCTTTCTAGACGTTGCCTCTCGTCTTCAGCTTTCCGATTGTATTCTTGTCGATCTGGATGAGATTTCCCGGTGGGGGTCACCGGCAACTTGTTAAATTTAACTCTTAAAAACTCAACACCTTTATGTTTCACTCTTAAAAACGGCTCCAAGGTATGCTAAGCGCCTAACGACGGGTTAGAACGTCCCTCTTCCTGTGAATAAACATGTAAACATTCTTGGTGCTTAACAAGAACAGATAAATTGTCTTGGAAACCTCATATGTTCAATGGTTGCTAAGGTGGCCTCAAAAGAAACTGGGAGTTCTGTCAGGGGTTTCGGGAATTTTTTTCCTCTGCACAGGTACTCCAGTTATATAAGGCCCTTATTCGCCCTTGTTTGGGGTACTGTTCTCACATTTGGTGGGGGCTCCGGCCCCACCCTTCTATTGGATACAGGGTCGAGTCAAAAGCTAAGAGACTAATAAACTGTCCCCTACTTTCCTACTCTCCTTGACGCCTCTACTCTGGGACGTGACGGTGGCGACTATCTCTTTTTTTATAGGGTACTGTAACAACGTAGAACTGCTGCGGGGAGTTGGGCCGCTCTGGCCATGTCTACCTCCAATTGCGGTCCGCCTTCGCAATAACAAGGGGTGCCGTTGCGCTCTCGCATGAGTTGTGTGAGTATTGAGAACATCAGAACTGTTCGCTTTGGAACCTTCTTTCTTTGATGCTCCGGTGTTGTACAGTGCTATGCGGTGCTCTCTCTGTTTTCCAACTATGTTGAATCTTCCCTCTCTTTAAAAGCCCACGTCTGCGCTCACCGGAGAGATTTTGCCTTAAGCTGGGGATTGGGTGGGTTTTTCCATGTTTATTTTCCGCCCGCCGTCTTTGAAAAATGGTCGGCCCGTGAGTGTGTTAAATGTAAATGATAGTTAGATTATATATATATTTATGATATATATATAAATATATATATATAGTATAATAATATATATATATGATATAATATATAATTTTGGACAAATTTATATAATATAGACATATTAATAATATAGAGATAACCTATATCTCTCTAATATTATGTGTATATATATGTCTCTATAAATATATATATATATATATATATTATATATATATATATATATTATATATATATATATATATATAATATATATATATATATATAATATTATATATAGTATAATATATAGTATATATATATATATATATATATATATATAATTATATATATATATATATATATATATATATATAAGTATATATATATATATAGCATAAATAGTATAGATATATATATATATATATAATATATAGTATATATATATATATATATATATGTATATAATATATCTATATACTATATATATATATATATGTATATATATATATATATATATACTATATATAATATTTATATATATATAAAATAGTATATATAAGATAATGATTCTATATATTAATATATATATATATTAATTCGTATATATATATATATATAGTATATATAATTATATATAATATATATATATATAACTGTATATATATATATATATATACGTATATATATAATATATCTATATATATAGTATATATATAGATATAGTATATATATTATATAATATATACTATATAGATAGATATATATATAATAATATTAAATATATCTTATATATATACTATATAGTATATAGTATATATATATATAGTATAATATATATAGTATATATATATATATTATATAGTATATATATATATATATATATATATAACATAATATATATATATAGTATATATAGATATAATATAATATAATAAGATATAATAGATAATATATATAGTATATATAATATAATATATATATATTATATTATATAATATATATATATATAATCAACTATAAAAGTATCAGGACTATTAAACTACACGCCAAAGCTTTTTTGAGATGACTTAAGATAACTTGCTATACTACTGTCATGCTACTGTCATACTACCGTCATGCTACCGTCATGCTACCGTCATGGTAACATACCACTTATTTATCAATCTATGTTTGTTTTGTTGTCAGTATTTTGTTAATTTTGAGATGACTCCTTCACGAGCAATACATGAACATTAAATTTATATGAAACTTGGGGTAATTTTTACTCACAATCAAGGCAGTAACCAGAGGCGGGGTGATGAGGGTGTCTGAATCCCCACCTACCGAAATTATTTAATCCATCAAAATGTTTTGATGATTTGAGTGTATTATCTTTAATTTATAAGATTAATAAAATTAATAATCAAAACAAATTGATAGTACATATTAATAAAAATGAGTAAAAAATATTTGTGGTTCGTGAAGATTTCTTAGGGTTAGCGAATGTTGAAAGCACTAAAAGAGATTCTCTCTAACGAAGCCAAATCCTACACGAAGGTTGAAAGAAATAGTGAATTTCTCAATGGGTAACTATATTAGAAACTTTATTGGTACATTAAAAGAAACTGGGCACTGTTTTAAGTCACCAGCGCGAACAACTATTTTAATAGAAAATATTGGAAAGATTTTACCTGAGAGATAATGGACATAATTATTACGAATGTGCAAAACAAAGTGTGTGGAAAAGTTACGATGGATTGTTAAGATTTAGGAAAGTTTTTAAGTAATTGCTGAAACTTTAGAGCAGTCTGAGATGGATCAAGATACTGAACCTTCTTCAAAAATCTTAAATTTTTTGAAATCTGTAAAGACGAGCGAATTTGCCAAAGGTTTATTTATTAATTTAGCTTTTCTCTCCCGCACTCTTCAATTGCTTACTACATTGCAGGCTCCATCTTTAGTAACAGCAATTTCTCTTAACGATATTGGAAATGTGATGATTGTTAAGAAAGATTTTTCCCAAACATCGATGAAGAATTTTCAAGCATTTTAAAAGTTGCAACAGACCTTCTTCTGCCTTCTGTTAATAAAGAAATGAGAATGCATCGTGTGAGAATCAACGTAAAATGAAAATATATAAAACAATTGCAGTTCTTTTTATTGATGATTGTTCAAATCAGTTAGAGAGCAAGTCATTGAGCCACCGATCAACCTTAGTAAAGTCACACCATCGATATCTATTAAAAATTTTAAGAATTTTGTAAATAAATTTGATTTCTACAGTAATGGATTTCTAAGGATTTTTAAGGATTTTAGCGTCCATCTCGCTAAGATATTTACTCTTTAAGGCTCAAAACATACTTTCTAAATTCTATAGAGAAGAAAGACTAACAACTAGCTCTAATTTGTGTTTACTATAGCTACACATTATAAACGGAGAAAGTTATCAATCAATTTGCTGTTAAGAGGGTAAGAAGAAGAATTGTTTATATAAAATATCATCTTTTTTGAATTTTGAAATTGCTTTCAGTAATAGATTATTATTTTATTCCCTTATATTCAAA
>JABUQX010024361.1:40000-42500 GCA_015478945.1 Trachelipus rathkii
ATATTCAGTTAAATGAAACTTTTTAAAATATAGTAAATAGTGGTACAATAAATAATAATATATTGTGAAATATTGTGTAGGCATAACAATAAGTAATATTAAAACATAGTGCAGTGATAGTGATAGTAGTGTATAATGATAGTAATGATAGTGATAAAATTAATAATAGTAGTGATATTTTATTTGTGTATATATGTTGTGTATGTGTATATGAATTTAGGTTATGTAATGTATTTATGTATGTATATATGTATATATATATATATATGTGTATATGTATATATATATGTGTATGTTGTATGTATATGAGTATAATATATATATATATATATATATATATATAATATATAATAATATTATATATATAATATATATATATATAATACCTTAGAGTATAACTTAAGTTTGATAGCTTAAGGTAGCTAATATATTTAGAATCATATATTAGACATAGAGATGGTTTGTGGTGTAATATATATATATATATAGATATTTATATATATATATAATAGTATATATATATATAGTTATATATATATATATATATACTATTATATATATATTAATTAGGTATATATGTTTATGTAATAATGTATTATATATGTATATATATTATATATATATTTTTTTTTTAAATATTTTTTTTATTTATATAAAAAGCGCCCGCATAGCTCAGTGTTAGAGCACTCTCCAACAAGCGAGGTCCCAGGTTCGCAACTGGTCGGGTGGGAGAAATGTGACGCTATTCTCTCCCTTGGGCTGGCTCGGTCCTGCTCGGGACGTTAATGTAGTACACCTCCCCTGTGGATTGGTCTGCCCGTTGAGTGATGGTGTTTATCTCTGTAAAAACAAAAAAAAATATATATCATATATATATATCTGTCGCTCTACCGATATATATATATATATAATATATATATATCATATAATTTTATTTTATATATATATATATTTATATATTATTATATATATATATATTTATATGATCTAATCTATGATCTGACTGTTGTTCGAAGATGGACGGATTGAAAACAGAGGGGAGAAATAAAAGAGAAGAGACTGCAGTCTCAACGGAGAAGAATCTGAAGACTGAACGTGCAAGAGATTCTAAAAGCAGTCTAATAGCCTTTCAGCAGCGCAATAGAGGGGAGAAGGTTTTGGAACTGAGGATCTGGCCCAGATTATTGTATGCAAAGATTTACTAAAATTTAATAAATACTGTTTTAAATTTTATAGAAAAGAAGAATATTTATATTTTGGCAAAATTTAATGGAGGAGTTGCAAAATTTTTTCGACAAGATTCCTTTTCATATATTTTTAATAAGAATATCATTACGAGACTCAATATATTATTTGTGAAATATAAATGGAGGAGCGACAATATTTCACAATTTAGTTCTTTTGGATTATCTATTTTAAAGAAATTGAACTTGGATTGTTTACCGTGATTGTAATATTAATACACAAATTGCACTAAATTATTCTGGCCAGATGAGTTTGGATAAACGCGAACACATCGGACATATGAAGAGAGACCATCTTCGCCTTGCTCTTAAAGGGCAAGGAACCCTAATTCAATTTTAATAATAATATATACGTATAGTATAGGGTACAGGGCTAGCAACCCGGCCTTTCACTTTACTGCTTGTATTACTCTTGAACCAGCGTTGGAATCTTATACGACCTAGAAACACCATTTTCTGGAGGGCTCTGGGAGAACGAGTTTAGAGGCCAAATGGAAGAAGATGCTAGCTCCATTGAAAGGGTGAAACCCTACGAGTGTATAACTCAAGGAATAGCATCAGAAACCATCGGCGCCGAGAAATAGTTTCTTAGAGTTCTCTAGGATCATGAGTTTCGGGGCCAGAAGGAAGAAGATGCTGGTCCAACTGACAGGGCAAAAACCCTACCTGGGAGATGGTAAATATAATCAAAAATAATATATGATATATAATATATATATAATAATAATAATATATATATATATATATATATATAATATATATATATATATATATATATATATATTATACCACACAATATATATATATAATTATATATATTATATATAGTATATATATATTATATATGATATATATATAACACACCCACATATATATATATATATATATATATATATATTATATATATTAAGTATATATATATATATATATATATATATATATATATATTTAAGTAATAATGATTACATTCCATTACCTAAATTCTTATCATGAAAAAGGTTCCGAGTTTTTGATATTGTGTGTGTTAAGCCAAATTATGTATCACATTACTGCGTTGAAAGGGTTCTTTGGAGTCAGATTTAATGCTCTGTAAATTTTACTTCTTTTTAAAGAAATAAAAGTAAGAAAAGGAAAAAAGAAAAAAGAAAATAAAAAAGAAATAAAATAAACTTTGAATAAAATTGATACTAAAAAGAAACACTTCAAAGTTTGTTTGAAGACTTTACTGTTTTATTTTATTCTAACATTTTACTGGA
>JABUQX010024361.1:65000-77500 GCA_015478945.1 Trachelipus rathkii
AAATTATGCTGATGCGTTACGTATTGAATAGGGGAACAAGCTCTCAAAGCAGGAAACACAACGATAAAATTACGGTCGCAAGATCAGAGTAGCCATAGAAAGCAGATTCCAATCCATATACTAGTAGGCACATGCGACGCTAACGAAACACACAACGTACCACGGACGGCAAGACAATCTCAAGATTTTTGAGTGTTTATGTTTATATTTAAGCAGATCCCTCCATTCAGTCGGAAATAATAAAATAAGTTATAGTTGGAGATATTTAGATAATTGGGGAAGGAATCCTTGGCTAGCTGGGTCTTAGACAGAGCTATAATGTTAGGAAAAGAGGTAGTGAGGTGATGTTCAACAGGTTCTAAATTATCATGTAGATTGTCAATGGAAACCTCCACCTCTACGTCCACACGTAACCCCAACCACTAACAAACTCAGCAAACACAAAAAAAAAAAAAAAAAAAAACAAACAACTCGCACTTAAGTAACAATAACAATAAATAAAAAAATCAAATTATTAACAAGCTAGTAAAATTTAAACTTAAGTTAAAAAAGGAAAAAAATTATTTAAAATTTATTGGAAGTAAATAAAATTTAAGAGAGAAACTATTTAAAGAAAAGAGGAAAAAAGGAAAAAGCACCGTAACCTAATGTTAAAAAACTAACTAATCTATATATTATATGAAAAATGTTTAGTACAATACTAAAATGTATTAAACTACCCTAAAAACTAACTACAACTATATAACAAACTAAAAAAATTTAAAAATTAAAAATTAACACGAAATATTAGTCTTAAAAATTCAGCAAGCTTATTTTCAATTGTTAAATCCTTTTCTTAAAAAATAAATAAAGCAGGAAAACACTCAATAATACACCTAATAAACACACACACACATATACACTTATTGGGAATAAAATAAATAAATATGAAAATAAACACAAGACATAGCAAACAACCCATGTGAGCTCCGATCAAGCACACAATGTAAAACTAATGTGTATATATATATATATATATATATATAATATAGACATAAATATTATAAATATGTATTTGATATTATGAATTGTTATCTTTATATATATATATACTAATATATAGTTATACTATATATATATTATAATATATAAATATATATATATATTTATTATAGTAATATAATATATATTATATTAGTACCGTATATAAAATCTGTAATACTTACTACTACTATAGCCGTATATATATATATAATATATATATAATATACTACTATATATATATAGTGCTATATATATATATTACATATATACCTATAGTATATATATAACTAGTATATATATATAATATTGATATTATTATATATATACTAATATATTATATATATAGTGGACTATTATATAATATTATATATTAATATTATGATATTATTATTAATAATATATTAATATATAGTGAATACTGATATATATATATATATATAGTAGTATACCAAATTTTATAAGATAAGTATTTAGGTTAGTATTATATAGTAGTATACTACTATACTTGTCTTAAAATACACAGAAAGAAAGATATACCTGATGAATAAAAAAAAATAATATAAAAAATACATAAAATAGAATAATATAAAAGTGCCTAAAAAAATAACCAAAAAAAGAATATATAAAATATAGAATAATAAAATAAAAAGAAATACAAGAACAAGGTAAAAATATAATAATAATAAAATAACAATACAAAGAAAAACTACATAAAATATCAAATAAACTAAAATAAAATTATAGGAAAAAAAAAACTCCCAAAAAAAAAACTTTCCATTGCTCAATCTAAAGCCATTGAAGTCATTTAATAAAGAAGAGGACGTATCTTTTTCTTCAAACGTTTCATCACGTGCATTTAGACACTATATTTTCAGTCCGTTTTTTATTCTCGAGATGTGAAAAAGGAGGAAGTGCCTCGCTCGCATTCGGAAAAGCAATTTCTCTAAAATAGTCTTAAAAAAAAAACATAAATAAATGAATTCACATTTATTTTCTCACGTTCTGAAGAGTGAATACAGGATATTGATATTCTTCAATGTAAATCTGACTGATAGGGTAATATATATATATATATAGTAGTATTATATATATATGATAGTATAATATATATATATATATATTATATACATATATATATATATTAAGTTATATATTAATAATATATATATACCGCTATATATATGATAATATATCATATATTTAATATATACTTATATAGTACGATTTAAATAGTACGATAATATATACTTAGACTTATAATATAAACTTATACCTAATATACCTATAAGTAATATAATAGATTAATACTATATTACTAAATATAATACTACTATATACGATATGATACATATATTAGTAATCTATATACTCTATATATCTTACTATTATACAGACATCATTATATATACTATGTATGACTATATATATGTATGATATATATATATACTATGTATTTATAGTAGTATAACTTTTACTATAATTATATCTATACTATAATTAATTAATGTATCTTATTAATAATAATTAATATTATTATATCAATATTACTAATCGTATATATTATATATATACTACATATTTATATATATAAATGCAATAAAAATTGCCTTATGACTGTCAGTATAAAAAAACACAAATTAAAAGAGGGGAAAAAAACTTCCTCTTTAAGAGAGAGAGAGAGAGCGAGAGAGAGAGAGAAGAGAGAAGATGAGACGATGAGAGAGAGAGACGAGAGAGCAGAGAGGAGAGAGAGAGAGAAGAGAGAGAGGAGAAGTCCGCTAAAATTTATGGTGTTTCATATCTTTCTCTTATTCTGTGTCTGTTAAAATGCTTATTTTAGAGGTTCTATTAAATATATATATATATATATATATAGATAATATATATAATATATACTTAGCTAACTTTTTCCCACACCAACAATATTACTGGTAGCGCCAAATATAAATTAAGCTGAAACTAACTTTACCCAGTGTAAAGAGATCCTCACTATAGTATGCAGACAATGCCTTCGTTCCTTTCTAAACTACACATCATCCGCTTGGGTGGCAATCCTTTTCAAAACATATCAATTACAGAGATTTAAAACCATCAATTAATACAATAATTTAATTGTTGTTTCTATTGCTGGTTTTTTTTAAAATATGTTTTACTTCTTAAATACTACTTATCACTACTTTTAAGTTATTAATTTGGTTTTATTCAGTGAGTTGTCAACATTATTTTCTAGGTCATTTCATTTAACAATTGCACGCCTCACTTATTACTTGTTTCTTTTCTTTTTTTTCAGGTGTATATATAATCAACTAAATCAAGTGTTAATGTTTTTATTTACGTATTTCGTGAAACAATTAATTTCAAAATCTCACAAATTTTCCTTATCTTTCTAGCCTCATCTTTCAAAGAAAGACAACAATCCAACAAGAAAAAAAAACTTTCTATTATACTGTTCGGCAACAAGACCACAATTTCATTATTAACTCTTCCAAATAATCATCTATCAAAATTAGTGGCAACAGAAAGTTAAAAGGCATATACAATAAAGAGGCATTTCCAACCAAGAGAATCTTGAAAGTGTTATAGGAAAAGTTGAAGAGACTATACTAGTGTAATGTCAGATGATTGATGACAATATTCAAGAATAAACAATCTCTTTCTCTAACATATACAACGATAATAATAAAATTCATTTTCTCGCTCCCTTCGACATTAGCGCGTGCAAGTGTGTTCATAATGTTATAGTTGAACGTAATCAATGTCAATTTCCCAATGAAAAGAAAATCCCTGTATTGGGATGGCAATTTTGGCTTGATCAAAAACACTTCAAGACGCATGCACATAATAGGAAAAGGTGGACAAGGGAAAGGGAACAGAGAAATACATGAAACTTCAGAAAGGAAAAGGAAACTGTTGACATTTGAAAGTAAGAATGAGACACAAAGATACGCAAAAAATGTGTAAGTTCAGTTAATTATCAGGCAGTGAGAGTAGATCTGTGCTTGAAGAATCATTTTTCCTTAGAATCCAGAAGAAATGGAAGAATGTCACCCTCAAAATAAAAACCAGTATCCTGAGTTGTGTTTAACAGCATTAGAAGAGGACAAATGTGAAGCAATAGTAGATGCATGTTTCTCATAGGTTAATGCTTGCCCCTCAAGGGACCTCGGATCTTCTGTCACCAAAAAAACGTGTTGATCCAAGTAAGTTACACGCCAAAGAATAATACTGGACGAGACAAACAGTCAGCAGGAGCTTTGCTGCACACAGAGGTGGTCGCATGGTTTTCGAATGGAAAAAATAGATTGAAACACTTGCGATTACGGGAGGTGCTGCCGTAGAAAGGTTAGAGAAGAACATTACGTGCTAGTATGTCATTTCCAGATGCATTTTACATCGATCACGTTAGTCCTAACTCAGAAAGATCTCGAGATGTATTTAATGAGGAAATTCTGGGTATTATTGTACGAACAAGATCTACAGAGACTTTAAGAGCAGTGATTATGCGATGGAACTCCTGTGAATACGGTTAACAGGAATGGAATAATCACACTGTTGAGTTTACATCTTAAAAGACCACTTCAATGGCTCATATGCATGTTGCATTTTAATGAACTGCCACTCAGGAAGTTATTTAGTGTTGTTGATGGGAAGACAACTGGCCCATCGTCACATGAAGGACCTATAACCAAACTGCTCTCATTTGATCCTCAGACCAAACCCATCATAAATTTTCAACCAATTCCAGGCTCTGTAGTGATGTTCCTGAAACAGTTACGAAAGATCTAACTAAGTTCTGACCAGCTGTATTTACTAAAAATCTGTTTATTATTTCAGCAAGGGGTACAAAATGCAGATCATAATAATATGCGGTATTTGAAAACTGCACAGCCGGGTGCCTTAAGCCATGCAAGGTGGCTAACTAAAGCTAACAGACTGCTTTGATTGTACGTTTCAACAGAATCCGCATCTGATGATCTGAGGCATTTGGTACGATTCGTACTGAACTTCTATGCCCCCCATATGGTTCTATATCCGCTCCCATCCCTTCTGTCAAGATGGTGCAAAGAATTTCCACTTTATGGTATCACAGTATCTAACAAAACCTTTCTCCTGAGGATCAGAACATCATTTCTCTCCAGTGCTCCTAAGCAACTCCTATTTTTGTCATCCAGAAAAACTTGTTGCTAGCTCGTGGTTGCAGATGAACGGGAAACAATAAGAGATTTTCATGTCAACAAAACTTCTTCAAGCAAGCAAAGAAATTTTCCTCACCAAAATCGTGCAAGTTCGCTCTTTGATTAAAAAGGCAGCTAAACGTCCAATCTCAAACGCCACTCCTACATTGGAACTGATTAGCTGGGGAGTACTCCTTTATCACCCCCACCTCTTCTTGATGATTCATTGATTGATTGATATTTTGTTAAACGTCAAAATTCTCCTACCAAAGTATCCGTGTCATTTGGTCGATGTTGAAAAGAAATGTCAAGGATGTTTCCGCTGTTTCTAGTAGTAGGGTCTTTGGTCATACTTCTCGACATGCTGCAATACTACAAACCCCGAACATTCTCGAATCGAAATACCTTCAGTACAGACAAATCTGATTTTCTATGAGATTTTGTACTATGCAGGTTGTTTAGCATGCAAGAATGTAAGGATATTTAAGCTATACTGTATATCTGGCTATATATATATTTTTGTTTTTTAAATAAAAAGATTCAAGGTAAAGTTGGGGTATGAAAACAAATCTTGAAGAGCTTACTTTTAAACACATTTCAGTTTGTATCTGAAGTGAGCACCAAAATTAAAGTTGTTTCAAATCTTGCACTACAACTTTTGTATGTTTTCAACCCAGCTTAATATATATAGTTACTTATATAGTATATATATATATATATATTAAAATGATCATTATAATTCATATGAAAATCTTAACTTTGTTGTAAATTTTTTAAAGCCTTACCGATATTATAAAACTTTGTTTCTTAATTTATAAAGGATATTAGAATGAGAATACTAACTCTTTATATCAGCAGGATGCCCGTCTTTATCCAAGGAGAAACAGTAATCCCAATGAATAATCTAATAAATAACTTACAAAATGGATATAGAATTAATGCACGAAACGAGAAATCAAGCAAAGTTATTTCGGACATGTTGTATATTGATGACTTAAAATTATATGCCCCAAACAGGCAAGAAAGAATCAAGCAGGTGGAGATAGTCAAGAAGTTCTCCAAAGATATATGTATGAAGTTTGGTCTAGATCAGGTGTCTCCAAACTTTTTAGCCTAAGAGCCACACTGATTCCTCCACTAAGTCCCAAGGGACAAGACCTAGCTAGCTCATCATACCAACGTGCTGTAATTTTGAATTACGCGCAATAATTTTCACTAGTAAACTTGATCTACAACTGCCAACAATTTTATTTTCAGTGGAAAGTTACAGCTACATAAATCTCATTAATCTTAACTATAATGTTTAAAAAACATCTGATTATTATTTTGTATGATTTAATTACATTGAACTGCGGCCCGGATTTGTTGTACTCGCGGACCGGTGTTGGCCCGCGGAAATTTTTGTTTGGAGACCCTTGGTCTAGATAATTGTGCGTTCCTTACACTCAAGAAAGGGAGAAGAACGGAAAATGAGAACATCACGATAGACGGTACCATCATAAGGCAACTGGAGAGAAAACACGCCATAGCACCAGACGGTACCATCACTAAGGCATATCTGAGTCTCAGAACAAATACTATAATTCATCTAAGAAGAGTGGAGGAGTCCCGCACCACGAGGCGAAGGTGCGTGATATAAGGCTGAAGAAAGAACAGAGCGATAACTCACATACCCTCACGCAGCGAACGTAAGACAAGCTAGGACATATCCCACCATTATAGACAAGACACGAATACAGATACTTAAGAATCGGCGAACTCGTGATGCAGAGAAATAAAATAGATTGCCACCCCAAGCTACACATTGCCCGAGTACTTGCCATCACACCATATAGACCAGTTGTGGAGTGATAGATTGGTTCCAGGAAGACCTTAACAAAATTGATATAAAAAAATAAAAATGTTAAATGCCTACAAAATGATTTATAAAGGACAGATAATATCTACTGTATAATGTATACAGAATGCAGAGTAGGAAGCATGGGGTTGGTGGAGATATAATATATATATATATATATATAATATATATATATATATATAGTATATAATATATTAATATTAATATATATATATATATATATATATATAATTATATATAAAGAGAAGTAATAGGGATGGGCCAATACCTGGAAAGCGCAGAAAAAACAAATTCCTCCAATGGGTATATCAGCACGAAAGTGGCAAGACAGCAACAACTTTGCTAATTAAAAAGAAAACAGATTAAATGACTATTAACATCATTAAAAAAGAACAAGGCCAAAGGTAGTAGAAAAAACGCAAAAGGAAAAAACTAAAATATTAGAAGATAAATTTGAAGCAGAGAGGAAGAAGAAAAAATAAACCAATGGAGACAACAAACAATGACAAAGGAATATAAGAAAATCAGAGATGAAAGTTATGTGGATAAGGATAAATCAGCCGAGATATTCGCTAGGGGACGATTGCAAGCAGAAGATGAAAGAGTAATTATGGCGGCTCAAGACCGAACACTCAGAACAAGATGACATAGAAAACACGTAGAAAAGGAGAACATCAGCGATAAATGTAGTGGGCAACTCTCTCTCTCTCTCTCTCTCTCTCTCTCTATATATATATATATATATATATATATATATATATATATATATAGTATAGATATATATAGATATATATATATATATCATATATATATATATAATATATATAGTATATATATATAATAATATATATATATATATGTATATATATATATAATATACTTATATATATATATATATATATATATATATATAATTATATATATATATTATATATTATACTTACTATTATATATATATATATATATATAGAGAGAGAGAGAGAGAGAGAGAGAGAGAGAGAGAGAGAGAGAGATTGTGAATATGAGCATGTTCGGTAGGTATGTCTTAATGGGCAGCTTCCAACGTAAGCCCCTCACTCACTCCTTCTCACTATCATCCTCTAATAGTTGCCGGCTAACAGTTTTTCAATATTCGCCACCTATATTCTAATTTCCACATCGTTGTACACATCTCCCTTCCTCTAGATTTCATTTCTTCTTGTTCCCAACCGAAACCCGTACTCCGTCGTGTGAACGCAACTTTCTTCTTTGAGTGCTATGAACAAAATAACTCAAAAAAAGAGGAAGAAACGAGTTTCGAAAATAACAAAAATATAGTTATTTAATTGAGTAATTGTTCAACGTCAACAAGAAAAAAAAGTCTTATGAAACGCAAATTGCCTTTTAGGAAATTTATAATGAATAAATTATTTGAAAGTGTTCTCTAATGACAGAATTTTAAATACGAGTTCATATTCATAAACGAAAATTATTGATTATAAATGAACGTATTTAAAAAGAGTCATTTGGAGGAAGAAGAAGAAGAAGAAGAAGAAGAAGAAGAAGAAGAAGAAGAAGAAGAAGAAGAAGAAGAAGCAAGAAGAAAAGAAAGACGAGGGGCTGATTAAAAAATTAGAGGACATACAAGAAGAAGAGAAGAAGAAGAAGAAGACGAGAAAGAAGAACAAGATAGGAAGTAAGAAGAAGAAGAAGAAGAAGAAGAAGAAGAAGAAGAAGATGAAGATGAAGATGAAGATGAAGAAGAAGAAGAAGAAGAAGAAGAAGAAGAAGAAGAAGAAGAAGAAGAAGAAGAAGAAGAAGAAGAAGAAGAAGAAGAAGAAGAAGAAGAAGAAGACCTGTTGCTAACATCGAATTTTTTTTGTTGATACATAAAATCTTTTCATGAGATTCTTAAATTGTATAATTTCCTTCACATTCGAATTTCAGATGATATCTACCGAAAGACCTTTTCACTCCTATTATTTTATAATGTGAAAACATAACACTTTAAGAGAACATTAACACCACTTTATTCAATTAGGTTCACTCTGTGCAATATAAAAATGTAGTTTAAAATCACCCTGTAAGTTATAATAATATAATCAAATTTTAATATTGCAGTCTTTAAAATCCATCTGAAATAAATTGCTAATCTTGTATAAAATTGAGAAAATAATTTTTATCACCCTGTACAACAAGGAAACTTCTGAATCACCCTGTGGATGCAAAAGCTTCTATGCAGATTAATTACTAAAATATTTAAATTACAAATCTGAATCGAGATAAAAGTCCCAATGGGTTCCTGCTCTCTAATAAAATATTTAATAAAACAAGCTTGAATTATATATATATATATATATATATATATATATATATATATATATATATATATATATATATATATATATATATATATATTATATAAATATATATATATGATACGTCAAATCCATTTGCTATAAATATACATAAATATTATATATATATATATAATATATATATATATTATATATATTATTATATATATATATAGTATTACTTATAATAATATTCTATATTATACTTATATTATATATATCATATATATTTATATATATTATATATATATATACTATATAATATACATATAATTATATATATAAATATATATTATATATATATATATATAATAATATACTATATAAATATAAAATATATAACTCATTTATATATATATATATAATATAAATTATATATATATACTATATTATATTCATAATATATATTATAGTATATATATATACATATATATGATAAATATACTAATATTATACTATATACCTATATAAGTATACTAATATATATATACTATATATAATATATACTATATATATACTATATATATAATATTTATATATATATATATTATATACTATATATATATATATAATATATATATAAATATATATATATATATATATATTCTATATATTATATATATACTATATATATATATATATATATATTATAAATTATATAGAATACTATATATATATATACATATACTATTATTATATCATACTATAATATATATATATATAGTATATATATATATATATATATAATATATATATATATATATATATATATTAATATAATATATACTATTATTATAATATATATATATATATATATATATATATACTAATAGTATATATATATATATAATATATATATAATATATAACTTACATAGCGATCCTGAGGGGATTGAATACACGTTATATTTAAGTAAATTTTATGTTTCATGATAAAAACTATATTCCCATATTCGATTCCTCTCCCTACAGTTAGAAACTATTCCAAAAGACTATATAATTATATATACGAGTATTCTACTTCCATCCATATAATTTATGTATATTATATCATATATAGTATATATATATACTATATAATATATAGTATATAATAATAGTATATATATATATATAATATATATATATATATATATATATACTATATATATATACTATAGTATATATATAAATATAGTATATATATATATTATATATTATATATAATATTATAATATATATCATAATATATATTATATATAATAATATAATAATATATAATATATATATTATATACTATATAATATAATATATATATATATATATATATATAAATAATTGTATTTAATATGTAGTATATAAACTTTTATAAAACTATTATATACTCTATGCTAATATATATAATATATTAATACATAATATATATATATCTATATATATATATACCATACATATATAATAGCCTATACACTATATAATATATATTAACGACATATTTATAATATACTAACTATACTCATACTAACTACTATAGTATAATATCTAGTTATACCCTCATATATATATTATATATATATGGTAATATACCTATAATATATATATTATATATATATATAAATATATATAAGTGTAGTATATATATAATATATATACTAATTATATATTATCATATATATATATAGTAATATATATATACTATATATATTATTACTATATATTATATATTTATATTTCTTTTTTATCTTCCTCCATTTCCCAAGTATTGGGGGCGAGGTGCGCAACAAACATCGCAAACAAAATAGTTAAATAGAAGAACATAACGTAAGTCGAAAGGTAAGACCGCCTCATACCACCTCCCCATACCCATAAGTGCAGTCGCAGAAAAAAAATCCATCCAAGGTTTCCACAACACCACGACAGACATCCCCCCCCCCCCCGGATATCTCCCCACCAGGTCTACAACAATACCCTTTCACAAAACCCCGCCATTCACTCCTATTATGCACCTCACTTTTCACCTCTGCCGAATAAACAAAACATTCCTTTCTTTCAGACACTCCTTTACTAGCTCATTCCAATATTTTTTAGGACTCCCATCCGGTCGATTCCGAAGACATTCACCACTCTACATTCGCTTAACCAACCGACTGTCATTAATCCCTCCCATATGACAAAACCATTTCAATACACTCGTTTTTTTCCTCATTTACGCTTTTCTTCACACCATACAACTTTCTAACACGTTCATTCCTTATTTTATTAATTCTTCTCAAGTCTAACACGCCCCTAAGATTATATATCTGAACAGACAGCAATCTATACCTCTTATTCCACATCATAATTTTACTACTACACATTGACATCGATAACAACATACTGTTGCATTCACCAAGAAATTAATTAAAGCAGTCACCTTCCTACTATTCACAACTTTTCTGCTATACTCTGAATCATTCGTTCCCTTTTCATCCAACATATAGTCTATATATTTAAACCCAGATACTTGTTCCAATTGCTCGCCATCCAACATGATTTCACATCGCGGACTCTCCTCACCCGTCACCTTACTCTTATCAACATTTACTTTCAAACACCTCCTTTTACACAACCTCCCAAACCCCTCTATTAATCCTCTCAAACTTTCTTCATATTCGAGACACAAAACCAAATCATCAGCATGCAATAAGCAGGGCACCCTCCACTTTAATTCTTTCGTCACCTTTCATTACATTTAATTCTTTCATCATCCCATCTATATATAAATTTAATATCCATGAAGACATAACACATCCCTGCCTGCCTCACTCCACTATTAATATTAAATCATTCACTTCCCATTCACTTTATTCTTTCATATAATTCACTATCAACATAGTGTACATACTTTTAATTCCATTCAGAGGCTTATCATCAACACCATCTATCAGTAAAATCTGCCAAAGGGCTTTTCTATTATTCCTGTCATACGCTTATTGAAAGTCCTTATAACAATAAATACAATTTATTCTCTTCTTTCATTTCATCACTTATTTACTTCAATGTAAAAGTTTGATCTACACATCCTCTACCAACTTTAAATCCACTTTATTCTACACCAATCACTCCCTCACTCAATCGACGCACTATTTCA
>JABUQX010024361.1:82500-85000 GCA_015478945.1 Trachelipus rathkii
TTCCCTTGAACAGTTGCCTGTAAGGTACTTATAGAATAGAAACAAAGCACCAACATCGGGGTGCCGAAAGGATAAAGAGTCAAGGGTTCTAGATTTAATACAGTTGATAAATTCCTTAGCCTTAGACTGGACTTTTTGTCCAAATGATGGGTGAAACCAGAGCCCCCTTCTAAGATATGAGAGCAGTGACTAGCAAGGCCACGGATGAGGTCTGATAACTGGAATAACTGTGAAGAGGAAAAAAAGTCTCAGTCTAAACAGAACTCCCAGTTTTTTTGAGGCCGCCTTAGCAAACGTTTGGGATGTGAGGTTTCCAAGACATTTTTTTGGTTTATGTTAAGGCCAAGGAGGTTTATATTGTCATAGCAGGAGAGACGAGCGAAATGTTGAAAGAGATAGGAAAGCTGGGTCTTTGAAAGGAAAATATATAGAAGCTGAGCTTTGAATGTTTTAAATTAATTAAAATTGAGGTGACTCCACCCGGAAAATTTAACTAGACTAGCGAGAATAGAATCGGGAAAGGTTAGACGAGAGGCAAATTTAGAAGTAAAAGAGGGAGTAGAATTGAAATGAGCTGAAGAATGAAGGGTCAATCAGCATAAGAGTGAATAGAGTTAGATGTGCAGGTGAGAGTGATCATTAATGAAAAGTAGGAATAAAGTAGATAAGACAGAACCCCTGAGGAACACCACTATTGACAGAAAAGGAAGTAGAAGTCGCCCCATCAACAACAGCCGATATTAAGCGATTTGATATAAGTAAGCTAAGAGAAGGAGGAAACCCAAAGGAGGGGAGCTTGAGAGCAGTGACGTGCCATACCTGGTCAACAAATGCTTTGGATATGTCAAGAGCCACCACGCAAGTCTCCCTGTAGTTCCTAAGGGCGAAACCATAAATCGGTTAAATAGGGAAAGTATATCACCAGTAGACCTCGAACGCCGAAAACCGTACTGGTGATCGGGAAAGAAGAGAATGAGATTCAGATGGTCTAAGAAGTGAGAGTTAAGAAGGCTTTCAAAGATCTTTAGAATACAAGTGAGAGCTATAGGCGATAGTTAGAAGGACTGGGGAGCTACTTCCTTTTTCTAAATAGGTTGGATATAAGTGTTTCTTCAACACTGAGGGAAAGTGTTAGTATTGAGACACAGAGAATATAGTTGAACGAGGGAGGGGCCAGCTTGAAGCACACTCCCTCAAACTTTGGGGAGGAATGCCATCCGGGCCACCGCCTTCCTAACGTTCATATTTCATTAGCCCATGCACCCGATCAAATGTAATAGCAGTAGACATAGGATACCTGAGAGGAGAAGGTGGGAGTGGCAGGAAAATGCCAGGAATCGTCCAGTTGAGTTAGGAGGAAAATAGAGGTCGGGAAGAGGGATTGGCCTTTTCTAGTTAGAAAGAAGCAACAGAGCCATCAGGTCGAATAAGAGGAAAGGCAGATTACAGAAGTTGTTAGAGATGTTTTTGGCAAGAGGCCAGAAAGATTTATCAGTAGGGAGAACCAAGGAGGTTAGCTCACCTTCGTTTTATGAAAGCCCGCTTTGCTCGTCGAAGAGTATCCCTGCAACGATTTCTAGCTGAATGAAAATTAGCGAGAGTGATAGAGAACGAGAATTTTCCACTTCGATATGCCAGTCTCTATCTGAATGGTCAGAGAACAGCAATAGACTGAACCGTGATTGCGTGAGAGAGTAGCATTTGTCGAAGAAGGAATGAACCTGCTCATCCAGTCAACGATTACAGCGCCCCACCTTAGAGAAGCCGAAGCGCCATCAGAGTCAAAGCAGTCATTCCAATTATAGCGGCGTAGAAAGACGGCCTCCCAATCGGCCTGATCAAAGTGTCAGAAAAAAACGCATAGGGTAGGATGGAGCTGTTATAAAGTAAGAGATATATATTGTGGTCAGATTTACCAATAGGGGGTGAAGGTAGTGTATTTATAGAGAGAAGGAATAGTGGTGAAACATAGGTCAAATGTGTTCAAGAATTGTTGGGATGATCCGGAATGTGTGTAGGTTCTTTACTAGTTGCTCCGACTATGAATGCTTTTGAATGCTTCCTCCCCACCTAAATCAGTAGGAGAGGACCCCAACCATTCAGTGTTGTATACATTGAAATCTCCTGAGGACCTCAGTATTTGGTTGAGAAGATATAACAGTCTCCGTGGAGAGGTAGTAAGATATTCAAAGAAGAAGTGAAAATCTGTTCTGTTAGGAGAACAGTAGCAGAAGCACAAGATTATTGTAGTAGAAGGAAGAAAGATTTTGAGCCACAGAACATCGAAGTTAGGAGATTAGAGATTCACGAGACGTGTTACAGGAGTAGCTATGATTACATAGTACAATACCCACCCTTCAGATTTGAAATTATGTAAATGTTATGGTTATTAATACATTAAACGAGTTAGAGGACTCTTAGCCATCTGAGTCTCAGACAAGAGCAAAAGGTTAGGGTTAGAGTTAGAGAGGTGATATTCCACAGAGGCAAAGTTTGAGTT
>JABUQX010024362.1:0-2500 GCA_015478945.1 Trachelipus rathkii
TACTTATTTATTATATATATATATTATATATATATATATATATATATATAATATATAGTCCTTGTATATATAATATTGTATATATTTAAATTTCAGCTTCTTTTTTTTTTTTTTTTTTTTTTTTTTTTTTTGTCGTATTTGCCGCGTTTCTAGCCACCTAGGGCCGCCCTCATATTCTGCCGCCCTCATATTCTGCCGCCTAGGCATTTGCCTAGTTTGCCTAGTTGCGTTTAACGAGGGCTTCTGTATATTATATATATATAATATTATATAATTTATATATATATAATATATATATATATTATATATATATATATAATACTATTATATATAATCATTATTATTTTTCATATATATATATATTGTGGCGTAAGGCAGGGGGTGCCAGGGGGTGGCAGGGGGGGGGGCCCAACTTGCACCTCTCCTCTGAGAACTGGGCGAAAATAAATAAACTGAACCTTAGATTGCTTGCCCAAGACGATTTATTTTAGGGGTTTATTAGTATCGAAAAACTGAAAAAAAATTGATCCATCAATCGATAGATACTGAAAGAGTAATTACTAATTACTAACGAATACATTTTTTCTAAAGTTTTAATGTATTTTCGTTTTCATATTGGCTTGAAGTCAATTTAGGTGCTGTGCCTTTTTATTTTTGCCTAGCTCTTCAGACCAGCATTCTCCCCGCTGGAACTTTCAGTTAATATGTCAATCAGGCAATTTGGCGGCGATAAAGCTGCCATTAATTATGATATATCTATATTTTATTTTATATATATATATATATACTATATATATATATATATTATATATATATATATATATAGTATACTATATCCTTATACTATACTATATATATATAATATATAATTATATATATATATAATTATAATATATATTTATATATATTACTTTATAGTATATATTATATATATATATAGATTATATTATATTATATTTATATGTTTATATATATATATATTGTGTATATATATATATTAGTACTAAAATATATTTTAATAAATATATATATATATATACTATATATATATTATATATATATATATATATATATATATATATATATATATTTTTGATTAAAATTTTTTATATTATTATATATATATCAGTGTTGGGCACTTGCGCGCAACTTGTTGCGGGCCTGCAATAGTCGACTACATATTTCGGTTGCGTTTGCGATTGGCGCCGCAATTTATTTTGAATGAAGTTGCTGTAATTGTTGTCGTGACCGGCTAAATATTTTTGGGCAAAATTCACGCGACAATCTGCAACCTTGCATACTGTAAAAATGATATATGAAAAATAAAACTTTTAATTCTATTCTGGTTTGAAATTGTTTCAAACTCGTAACAATTTTAGACATGTTATTACAGTATGTACCCGGTCTTGTTTCATTTTGTATGCGCAGCGTTATTAGTCTAAATTCAACTATTGCTGAAATAAATTGTGTTTTTTTCCGATCGTAAAGACTTTTCACTCTTGATAAAATGGATCGTTTCTTGCGAAAGCATTAAGTAAAATATTTCCGGTCCCATACCTACTATTTTTCAAGTGAAGGTGGAATATTTCCAGTAGATATCGCTTACTGTTAGGTAGCCTCTGCTATGCTAGAAGTGAAACTGTAGAAAGTCGATCACAAAACCCCTGGCCTTACCTACAAGAATTTTTTGAGTTTGTAAGCTCAAACGAAGAAGGTGATCGTATGGTATTTAAATGTATTAATTGTTTACCGCAGTCTAAATGTTACAAGGCTCAGAAAAAGTCCCTCTACAGTCTGCGATCACATATTTCAAGCATACGTGGAGAGGTAAGAAACTATTCTTACAATAGTATATATTTTGTGGATCCACAGACACACACACACACACCACACACACACCACACATATATATATATTATATATATATATAACTATATATATATATATATATATATATATATAAATATATATATATAATTATATATCATAAATAAGTAATAATATATATATATATATAGTATAAATATATATATATATATATAATATATATAATATATAATATATATATATATTATATATATATATATATAATTAATATTTATTAATTAATATATATTATATATTATATACTATATATATATATGCATATATATATATAACATAATAAGTAGTATAATACTATAATATATAATATATATATAATATATATATATATATTATATATATAATATTATATATAGTATATAATATATATATAATAATATATATATTATATATATATATGTATATATATTCATATATAAATTCATATATACTATTATATATACTATTATTATATATAATATACTATATAGTATATCTACATATATATATATTATTATATACATATATATATATATAGGTATATATATATATATTATACTATATATATATAGGTGGGATGGTTTTTTTTATGTGGTTTAAACCATGATTTAAACCACATAAAAAAACTATGGTTTAA
>JABUQX010024362.1:12500-15000 GCA_015478945.1 Trachelipus rathkii
GTAAGGTACCACAGGATTGGGAGAGGAGTTGTTTGGTTCCCCTGTAATAAGGGAAAGGGGTAGGATGGAATGGTGGGATTATAGAGGTATATGTCTTTTAAGTGTGGTGGGGAAAGTGTATGGAAGAATACTGATTGAGAGAGTGAGAGGTTTAACGGAGGGAGAATGGGGGAAGAACAAGGAGGATTTAGGGAGGGAAAAGGGTGTGTGGACCAAGTGTTTACACTTAAGATGCTTGTGGAGAAAAGTATAGAGAGAGGAAAGGGAAAGTGTATGGGTGTTTTTTAGATTTAGAGAAAGAATATGATAGAGTGAAGAGGGGTGAATTGTGGAGGGTGTTGGGAACATGGAGTGGGGGGTAATTGGTAAAGGTATTAGGGGCCTTTTATAGGAAATAGTAGAAATGTGTGTGAGAGTGTTAGGAGGGGAGAGTGAGGTGTTTTGGGGTGGGGAGAGGATTGAGGCAGGGGTGTGTAATGTCGCGTGGCTATTCAATTCGTTTATGGAGAGTGTTTGTAGGAGAAATGGTGAGGGAGGGGAGGGGGAATGGAATTGATGAATGGGAATGATAGAAGGGAAAGTGAACATGATACTGTTTGCGGACGATACTGTCCTAGTGGCGAAGAATGCGGAAGGGCTGAGGAATTTGGTGAGGGAGTTTGAGAGAATGTGTGGACAAAAGGGGCTTAAGATAAATCCAGGAAAGAGTAAAGTGTTAGTGTTTGGAGGAGGAGGAAAGAGAGGAGGGAGAGGGGTGAGGTTAGAGAAGGGGGTGTAGTATTGGAAGAAGTAAAGATTTTTAAGATATTTAGGGATGGATTTGGGTAAGGGGGGAGGGATGAAGGAGGAGAAATAGAACATAGAGTAGGAGAAGGAATGAGAGCTTTGAGTGGTCTGAGGAATTAGGGAAAGGGGGGGATTTATCACGGAAAGTTAAGATAAGTATGTTTGAAAAAAATTTGTGTACCAGCGGGTGTTGTATGGGTGTGAACACGTGGGGGTTTGAATTCCAGGTCCAGGAAAGAAGTCTGGAAGTATTTGGAGAATGAAGGGGTGGAGCGTTTGTGGGGTTACAGTAAGAAGGGAGGATTAGGAATAGGTTGTGTGAGGGAGAGATGTGATTGGAGAAATGGGTTGGTGGGAAGAGCGGAGAGGGAATGTTAAGATGGTATGGGCATCTAGTGAGAATGGAGGAACAGAGAGTGGTTAGGAAAGTTTGGGAGGCGGAGGGGATAGGAAGGAGAGGAGGGGGAGACCAAGAAGGAGGTGGATGGATGGAATAAAGGAGATGCTGGAGGAGGGAGGAATGAGGGAGGAAGAGGGTAGGGTGATGGCGAGGAATAGAGTGGGGTGGAGGAGGTGGGTGAGGGCGAGATGAGGGGAGGTGTGAGTGGGAGAGGGTCAAGAGATAAATACGAAGATCTAAGCGAACTTTCGTAAAAAATAAAATAAATAAATAACTGAACATATATTTTTATATATATATAATAAAAGGAGCAGAGTGACCATACTTATATTGATATACGGTATTTTCTATACATGTATCTATCAATATGCAATCTGTATACTATATAGTATATATATATATATATATATATATATATTATATATAGTATAATATACTCTATATATTATATATATTACATATATATTATATATATATATATATATATAGAGTAGTATAAGTATATATTTTATATATGTATATTATATAGTATATATATATATATATATTATAGTTGCGGAATTCAGTTGTTAGGAAAGGAGGAGAGCAAATCCGTAGGGCTCTAAGAAAAAGGGAAGTTAAAACACCTGATTTGGTGTTTGGTGGTATTGAGAAGAAAACCCAGTGATTATAGGAAGGGGTTTTTAACACTTTACTACTCTCTTACCCCCAACACATAATATCTCACTCTCTCAAACAGGCCAAAAAGAAATTTTATAAACCCTCCTATCACTCCTCAAAACAACATTTTTCTTATTTACCTAATTTCCACACACCCTAATACAAAATATCACATAAATCCTTTTATCCTTTAATTCTTATTGGCGTTTAACCTATCTTCAATACAACTCTCTTAAACGTATTTTCACCCTACTCCACTTTCAATAACATTCTCACAATGCGTCTACGAAATTCCATGTTCTAATTGTAATTCTTGCTAACATAGGAGAGACTAATGATTTTATTAGACGCAAAACCAAGCATAAACATGACCTCATCTTTTTTGACTCCACAAACTCGCACTCATCCCTTACCACAGAAGCACTTTTACGTAGTATCAAACATTAACATCAATGGCATGACACCAATTCTACAGGTACTAGATCCTACACAATGTAAAATTGTTGAATCCTTTTGCATACAAAATTTCCCTAACTTTAACTAAAAGGAGAATATGCTCTCACCCCACCTTAAACAAAATAATTAAAAACACCACACCTTTTTTCAAAAAAATCAAAACTAATTCAATAATTAATTTTATAATATTTTTTAAAC
>JABUQX010024362.1:22500-25306 GCA_015478945.1 Trachelipus rathkii
TTTTATTTTTATATATATATATTATATATATATATTATTATATATACTATATAGTTGTATTGAGTATAGTATAATTTATAGTTTATATTATAATATATTTATATATATATTTATTTTTATTATATATTGATATCTATATATATTATAATACATTATTATATGTGAGTTTTATATATACTATAATATGTATATATATATATATATTACTTAGGTTACTACTTTGTCCGGATAAGTGTTAGGTATATATTGTATTTATAATTTATATTATTTATAATTATATAATATTAGTAGTTATTTAATACTATTAATATTTATGATATGTGTATATTTTGATTATATATTTTATATATTATTTTTGGTTAAATTTATAATTATATATATATTAGTTTTTTTTTATGTATATACTATATATATATTATATATCTATATTATACTATATATATATTATAATTATATATATATTATATATATATATTTATATCAGCTTATTGTTAGGTGAAAAATTCTAATTGATAAAAGCCATCACCTGATTTTAACTATTGTAAAAATATGTTAACCATGATGAATGTGTTAGCGAGCAGGATATTACAAATAGTTTAGTGCGCTTTTTTTTTTTTATAAGAAAGGCTTTACTTCTAGGTTTAGTTATGGAAATTATATTGTCAAATTTATATATGTTTCTACATTATTTAAAAATTATAAGTTTATTGCTTTTTACGGAAAGCTAAAGGCATATTTCTGTGGTGGAGAATCTTTTCTCTAGCATCTAAGCTAGGTTCTAGTGTATGCCTTGTCGTTTGGTCAGAATTCATTCATAACATTTGATTGGTATGGAAAATAGTACAAAATTAATTTCATATATGCCCAGACTAATTAATTTAAATTACTCTCCGCGAAATATACTGCAAATAAATATATTATAAACGTTCAAGTAAATTCCAAACGAATGTCCGATATCTTAAATAGCATATCCATATTGTTGTCATAAGTTTCGATTATTATTAATTGAAAGGAATCTTGACAACTGGGAACAAACTGGTAAATTTATATTACCATATTCCAAAAGACATACTTTCAGGTTTCTCTGCGACCAATTAAAAAAAGATTTTGGCCATTGGCAGATGTTAACTGATGTATCTGAGGGACATTGTCTGTCCATAAATATATCTCTGATATCATTGGGTTGATAATAACCAAATTCGATGGACCGTCTAACGTTAAGGAATGATGTGTAAATTCAAAATTCCTTTTTGTGTTCGTGTTGGCTTTTCGCTATTGATAATACTACTACGAACATTGTTCTCGTTGATTTTTAAGCTTATGAAGCTTCTCTCCTTTCTTTTAAAATACAGATATTTTTCTCTACCAAGATTTAAATCCGTGCTTTCCTTGGTTTAATATTTTTTAGCCGTTCAAAATTTATAACTATCAAAATTATTCTACCTCCTTGAGGAGCTCAGAATCTAGTGCTTCAGCAAGAATCAGTTTTTCTATTCTTCATTCTTAGGATTATTTGAAACATAGCCTCTGCACTTGGTTTTAATATTTGGAATGGAAATTTTTCCTTCATCTATTGGTTCTTTCTGGTCTTTGGTGATAACTCAAGTTTGGATTATTATCAATTCTGCATGTTTGTTTTTAGCAAAAAAAAACAATAAAAGTTCACACTACAATGGTAGTCCTAGATAATTATCATCTCATCTCCCTCCATATCAATAGTGAAGCTTTTGTTTTGATGTTTTATACCACATCAAGTAATTAATTTTAGCAACGTCTAAACATGGCAAACAAAATTGAGCTGGTAACATTTATATAACGTCGGGAATGTGTGTTCGTCGCTATGCTTTATTGTGAACTGGCCGTATTCGTTATGAACAACGAGAAAGAATATCTTCAATCGGAATGACAACGTCTGCATCAAATAGTAATTTTTTAAATGTAACCTAAACTTTACACAAAAAGTTCTTGGACTTGACTAATCTTCAACATAAAAAATAACAAAAGCACGGGTGTTTATGGCCTGAAACACCAATGCCGCCAGCACGTTTTCCCCTTTATCACATTAAGGATACTCTAGGAACAGTTCAATTCCAACCTGGGGTACACGCACCCTTGAGGTACTCGAAACTGGTTCGGGGTCGACTTAAAAAATAACTTGGTAATGACGGAAAAAACAGGAAAAAATGAGGAATGGGAGAGAACCAACCATAAAGGTCATATGGGGATTATGCATGTGTCCTCCCCTCATCATTTATTAAGAACGCCATGTTTGAAGACTTGTACATCATGATGAATTATTTCTTATTTGAGGTAGTTCGTATTAACTGTGTCCCGTGTAAGGTGGTATGTGGTTAGGTGAAAGGTGTACTTTTAAAGATTTTGTGTTTTAAGGTTTTTACCTGGTAGACTATTGATAAAATTGAAATAAATTTTTGCGATGAAATCAGAAATAAAAGACCATAAATGTCATTAATTTGAGTCTTTTGATGATTTAGTTGTCGCTTAACACTCAGAACATTAATATCTAACAAAAACAAATTTTTGCATGAAGGTTTATGGTGAAGTGGGTTACTTTTAATACATGATCTAAGCCTAAACAAGGGTACGAAAAAGAAAAAGGTGCTGGGGGATGGGCTGCTCTAGTAACATAGGTTTTAAACCGGGAGCGGAAGCGGCGCGTCTATGGGCGCTGAGCTTTGATTAATGGTACGCAGTATTTAGCTCTAGCCCAGGGAGCTAGCATATATAAACTGAAATTCATTATCTTCAATAGCAATTTCTATTATACACGACATGTTCTTAATAA
>JABUQX010024363.1:0-30654 GCA_015478945.1 Trachelipus rathkii
CAAAAGAGAGAGATAAATGAGAAGAAGATCCCCCTTTTCCCCATGGTCCTTTATGTATATTTACATATGTGTGCACCGTAGGTGCACACACACGAGTGTATGTTGATGACGCAGTCATCAACATTAACACGAGTTGTTAGATTTAAATCACCGACACACAGATTTCGCCTAACACGATCTACACATTCACTTACATACTCATCTAGTTAATATAAAACGACACAGCAACGACGATTTTTTTTTTTTTACAAAATTGAACAAAATTGTTCATAATTATTGTACACACCACACACAACGAATTTTAAATACGTCTCACACAACACACAAATTTAATTTCAGTGGTTAAATCAATAAATTAGGTAATTAATAACATTACTAATTATTCAACACTCTCATTACACCCAATAAAATATAAGATATTCTTATAACATATACAGCTCGTAGTTAAACTGGTTCATACAGATTATCCTACACCACTCTTAGCTCACTCCTTAGTAAAATTCCAGGTTCATCTCACTAATCTTCATTCCATCATACTTTACTATACTGTATATAGTATATATATAATAATCAATACGTTATATTTATATCTTATTTATTTCAGTTTAATGTAAACTACATTTGAGTTTACCTACTAATAATATACCCTACTTGAATGTTGTCATGTAAACTAATATTATCATCATTGTGAGCCCTACTATACCTCACTTATTTACTGTTCTTATCCTCTCTTCAGTAAATACACTAACACCTATAATACACACACACACACACACTCTATATATATATATATTCTGATATACGTTTCCTATAAGCGTACGCGCTATATACTCAGTTTCGCCTCACGCAGCTGAGCCCACCGCAAGCGTAATTCTGAACGATTCCTGGAAATCCCGGAATCGGAAATCGGAATCGGAATCGAATTCGGATCGGCACTTTTGACTGGTATCGGAATCGGAATCGGCATATCGGCTGGAAATTTGGAATCGTCCCATCACTATATATATTTATATATATATCTATTATATACTCCGGGAATTCACAGCCACCGGTTTCGCGCCTTATGGTTATAAAACTTATTATCCGCGTATTCGTATTTAGTACGTTCCGCGTGAATCGTCATATGTAGGAGAGAGTAGGAAGTTTATCCCTAACTCTCCCCACTCTTTTAGTAGCCCACATGTGATATATTAAATTGGACCAGGATGGAACTCGAATCCCGTCCTACAGCCCCTTCATTTCAACCTGGTCAGAAGTACGAGTGAGAATCATATTAAACTGACCGAGTGCTGAAGTTCAGGCTACTGTAAAGTCTCATATATATATATAACCATTAGCTATTAAATAATATTATAAATTAGTAATTTGAGCTTATTAATGTTTATTATTAAGTATTGGAATAATTAACGTAATTAAAATAATATTATTCCCATCCATTATATATATATATATATCATTTATATTATTCGAATATACTGAGAATTATGAGTACTAATATTTATTCTTCAAGTAAATTTAATCAGGTATCTATTATATATATATATAGACTACTAGCTAATAACCTCAAAATATTCTATACTCATTGAAGAATAATATATGTCGGTCAGAAAGCATTAACTATTATTTCTTACTCACGATTTTATAATCTTGCCTCAAAGGTTTAATAAAGATAATAGATGCAGTTTTCTTATGAATCATAATATGAAGATAATCATTATAATAATGTATATTATTATATATATATTATTAATATATATATAATATTAATATTATTAATATATATATATATTAATATTATATATATATATATATTAATATATATATATATATATATATATATATAATATATATATTATATATATATACTAATGCCGCTACCATATTAGAGTGGCTTCAAACGAGTAGAGCGACTCGAAATAGTTGCATGGCTAAAGGATCGACTAGGGTTCGAATCCTCTAAATTTCAGAGATCCTTATAGAGTATGAAAAATTAACTTAAAGAATATATAGTTCCCTACCTTATGATATTATTAGGGCTACGTCGCGTTAGATTGTTGAAATATAATTTTAATTTAATAAATTTAATAATATAATATAATATATATAATATATATATATATATATTATTATATATATTAATAATATAATAATATTAATAATATATATTAATATATAATATAATATAATATAATATATTATAATAATATATATTATATTATATATATATATTATATATATATATTAATTATATTAATTAATATTATTAATATATAGATAAATAAATAATATTAATTACATTAATATAATATATAAATATATATAATATTATATATTAATATTAATATATACTTATTATTATATTTTTAATTATTAAATAATATATATATATATTAATATATTAATATATATTAATATATAATATATAATATATATAATATATATATTAATAATATATATTAATATATAAATAAATTATATATATATATATTAATATATTATCTATATAATATATATATATATAATTTAATATTTTTATAAAATTAATATATATATATTTATAAAACATCACCTATATTATAATATATATATATATATATATATATTATACTATATATATACTGACTTTTAACTATACTATCAAACTTAACTTATATATATACTACTACTACTTATATAAATCTATACTATAACTTATAACGTACACGCTAATTAACAACAGCTACTACTAACTTAACTATAACCTAATATATAGAGTCACTGACTGTTATATTTATCACACTAACTTAACTATAACTTAGACTTAATCATATAATATATACAGATCAGTTCATTTATATATATATATATATATACCCCCTTTATCTGATTATTATTTAATTATTATTATTATTATTATATTATTTATTATTATTATATTTATTATTATTAATTATTTAATTTAATTAATATTATTATATTATTATTTAATTGTAAATAACTTAAATTTATCTAATCATCATTCTCAAATGAACTATCGACAGCGTCATATACCATCTTTTAAAGACCATACATAAACATGTACTAGACCTATATTTATAAAATATTACATATACACTTGAAATGACGGAGACGAGTAGGCAACCAGTGGTCAGCACACAGAGCATTCACATGTAATCGAGCTATAGATTACACAGGCTTTTCTTAGAAACACAGAGGCACATGATGTCAAGAGGTGTAGTATATCACAATATATCATCAACCACAAACATTCAAAATCAAACCTCAAAGACACACACATTCTTTTGTTAATTAGTGAATTTATATAATATTGAGTTGTTTATATAATTTGATTTTTTGTGGTATTAATAAGTGAGTAGAGGTGTGTTGTTCAATTGTAAGTCATTTTAATGTAGTAGACCTGATATTTATTGTAATGTTATTTTATTATTATATTATTTATTTTTAGTAATTATATATATATTATTCATTATTTAATTTTAATTTTGATTTTATTTTTTATTTTTTTTATTTTATTTTGATTTAATATCGTGTCACTGAGCGAAAATTTTTAATGTACATCTCGAAAGTCACTTGAATAGGTTTTTGAGATATCTTTCTGAGTGTATGTATATCATTATCTTAAAACGACGGCCATTCTCCTTAGTGTGCAGTTATATACTTTTTACTTATCACTATTACTTCATCATCATTCATTCATCTTCTTCTATCTATATCTGAAAAAATCTAATCATAACTACATCATGACTAAAGACCAGAGTCAGCCTAATATGTCTCATATATATACAACAATCCATTAGAAAATCATACAGCAACTAATCAAACAACAACTAAGCAAACAACAACAAAGCCTATGATATAATACATTATTTTATTTAAGTATTTATTATAATATAATATAATATATTATATTAAATATATTATATATATATATATTTATATATATTATATATATATATATATTTATATATATTAATAATAATATATATTAATATTATATATAATATAATATATATATATATATTATCATTAATATATTAATATAATATATATATTATATTAATTAATATATAATGTATATATAATATATATATAATTTATTAAATATATATTATATAATATCATATATATAATATAATATATATATATATATATATATTATTAATATAATATATATATATATATATATTATATTAATATATATATCAATAATTTTATTATTATTATTAAACAATTATTATTATTATATATATAATATATACTACGGTATCTATATACATAAATATATATATTATATATATATATATATATAAATATATATATATAATATATAATATATAATATTATATATATATAATAATAATATATATTATATATATATATATATTAATATATAATATATATTAATAATATATATATTAATTATATAGTATTATATATATATATAATATATAGGCTATATATATTACGTTTTATAATACACTCGGAGATATAAGTGATACAGTATATATAGTTTGAAGAGCAGAGAGATTACATATATAACAAAGATAACATCCGATATGTCATGACTTCATAATGGCGAACTGTTAATATTATATATCAAGTCCGTATATATTAGACTTGAGTATATTATTTTTATATTTAATTATTTATATTAATTTAATTTATTTAATTATTTAATTATTATAATATTATTTATATTATTATTATTAATTATTTAATTAATTTATTATTATTTAATATTAATTTATATAATTACTATATTTATTATTGTATGGTTTAACTCTATTAGTATATAATATATTATTTATTCATGACCACTACATTATTAATAGAATCTATTTATCTTCTCCACTTCATTCACTTTTTCTCACTGTCTATCTTTACTATGTATATACTTTATTCTGCTCATATTCTATTGCATTCTTTTCCGACTTCACTTATTCTTTTCTTCTTCTTCTTCTTCTTCCTTGTCTTGCACTCTGTCCTAAATACAACTTCTTCTTCTTCTCTCTCTTCTTAAAACTCTTCTGTCTCTTCGTGTCGACTTCACTAAGATAATCTCATACCAATAAATCTTCGTGCTCTAACACTATACTAATTCTAGTCTAATGACAAATTATTCATCTACATTATATTCTCAATATTTGAAGATATTCGAATAGTGTGAATATTCCAGCACAGACGTCTGTCTCTTAACACTAGAGAGCTAAGAAACACTCACACATTAACAGCAGAAATATCGAGCCAAATCAGATACCTCATTTTCTATCACATAGTATTAAAGACATACCTCAACTAGCAGACACTCTTACACGATATGAAACAGATCATGCATCATACTCTACATACATAGTCACAGGATCGAAAGTATACTAAGTACCTCAACAGTAACAAATTAAATTTGGACAATTATCTAACACGAGAGTCGCACTATAATCTTATATAAAGAATAATAAAAGAACTTTTATAATAAATCATTTGATATAAATACGAAGATAAAAGAGTTTGAGCTAGTAACGAAGTATATTAATAAATATTGAATCAGAACAAGAACACATATAACACAACATATCCCACTCGAGAAGCAACATCACGCATCTGATAGCACTTTAAATCAACCAATTTGGAGACATATTCATTCACCACCTTACTTATGCCATTCATTCACATACATTCATTAAATAACCATCACACTATATAACTTAACAACCCAAACTCTATAACTATAGCAACTCGAGCGCAAAGAATCTAGAGATTATGAATGTACCAGAATGTCTTCAGATATCTTCTATTAATATCGACACTTTGAGAGAAACTGAGATACATTCATCAAATCTGAGACGATCTTGAGTAATAAAGCAGTTGAATATGATGGCTGTTTGGTCCAAGGTGGCTTCTGCCTCATTGAGAACATATGACATTTGGAGAGAGAGAGCATTGTTTAGAGGTACAAAAATTTTTGTGTTTTGTGGCGTGAGAGGTAAAACGCTATAAACGTGTTGAAATAAGTATGTGAGTGGATTTACTTGTACATATCTTCTTACTTGCTATAACTTCCTAGTGGAAGATTCAAATCACAGCTCCAATGCCTTATTGAATCGAAGTATATTATTGTCATAACTATTGCACATCCGGTGAGTTTCCGAGAGTTCTATAAGAGTTCTGTCAAACCTGCTTTAAAGACCTTTAGTGAGCACTCAGTGCCGAATCATCAATTATAAGGCATTACGCCCCTATAATCAATGTCAAAACTTGTTTCTTAATAATTCTGTTAATTCTCTAGATTCAATTTAATTACTTTGCTTAAAACACTTAAGAGCATTTAATTATTTAATTCAATTGTCATGTAAACATTTAAATAAAAATGAACTAAGACCCCAGACATATGTTGTAATAGCTTTACACCACACACACACTCTCCACTCATTACACAGATCTTTCACTAACTACATACATAAGGAGCTCTGATTCACACACACATATATATATTAATTATTAATTAATTTAATTATATTTATATATGTATTTAATTTAAATTATTTAATTTAATATATTATTATTATTATTTATTATTTAATATTATATACATTATATTATTAATTAATATTTATTATAATTATTTATAATTAATTTATTTATAATTATTTTTAATTTATTATTTAATTATTATTAATTATTATTGTTGTTATATATTATAATATTTAATATATTAATATAATTTATTATTATTATTTTACGTGTATTATGTTGTTAAATTATTCATATTATAATATACTCGAATAGTATATTTGAATCTAAAATTATTAATTATTAACTCCTACATCAGATATCGTAAACACTCTACTCATGTATTATTTTACCTCATTATCATTGTGATTGGAGTGAATGTAAGTCACTTTATATAATGACTCCATCATAATACCCTCAGTACTGAGTGATACGGGTTGAAAGAAAATTATTAAATGTTATATCCTATTATGTAGATTTAAGGTTAGGGAGTAAACGCTTAATACTCAATTCATCACTACTTACGATGGTGATTGATTCGAAGAATTATATATATATATAATATACATATATATATGATTTTATCCTCATTGTATTGAAGTTACTAAACTCGTTATATCAAATACTATATGATCGTTTTTTAACATGTCAAAGTCTGAACTAAAGTATCCACTACTGCCTTAATACCCTTATTAAAGATGTTTCCAATATTTCCAAGAACGGAAGTTCGTAAAAATGGAGTTTCGTCACTATAATAAGGTAACTCTATGTATAATACAAGATCAATTCATCCAGTGGGATAGTTTGATACCTGGTTGTGGATTAGCATTCATATAATATATAAGATAACCCGATATTAGGACACTAACTTAGAATTCATTTCGATACCGTAGTGTTAGTTATCCATTATCAGATACATAATTACTACACCATGACGTAGTTTTTAACATGGTTACCCTAATAAGAATTGATCTATAGTAGATGTATAATGTATATATAGACACAGTACGAGACCCTGTCTTATTCCTAGTATTATACTTTATATTAATCCACTAGTATGACGGCTTATAAAACTACTTCGAAACAGTTATCAAGCTAAGAGCATAGGGTCAATAGTAGGATGACAACTTACTTCATAACCTTCTTCTATATAAACTACCAGCGAACTAACCATCGGATAGATTGAGAAGTTTAAGAACTTACGGTAGATGCAGACAGAAATAGAGTATTAGAAGTATATTTGAACGAGTACTTTATCACTATGGATTTCATTCATTATCATCAGGATTAACCTATATGACTAGAAGTGTATGTCAGGGTAGATTATATCACTGAGAAGGGTGATAATGAGACCCATAGAAGATGATGTGAATATATGTAGTTATATCTATAATACTCATAAGTGTCAGTCTCAGTTCATTATATGTTTATACTCACTGAGTAATATACTATGTACATTCAGAAATGTCATTGGATTGATTAGATCTGAAACTCACGAGACTGTTAATTATAAAACTATTCCATAACTACTCTATGTAAATGTATGTATAGAAATTCTTCAATTATACTTAGTAAAAACGATGGGTTTTTGAGCATCTCTATGTACTAGACTATGAGCTACCAGAGACACCGTTACGGTGGTGTGCTTCATGGTAATAATTTATTTACATCTAATATAAAATTACGTAAAAGTAGAGTATATATATATATATATATAATATTATATATATAATATATATATATTATTATAATTATATATATATACTTAATAATAATATATTATATATATATATAATATATATATATATATTATTAATATATTAATATTATATAATATATTTATATATATATATAATATATAATATGTATGTGTGTGGTGATAAGAGATAGGTAAATATTAATAAATTTTTAATCTCAGATTGACAATTCACTGATGAGTATGATATTAAACTGTATAAGATTTAAAAGATTAGTTAATTTGATATTAAAGATAGTTTTGTATGGAAATGGTGAAATAAATGTGCTAAACAACGGTGGCAGTTGAAATGCGCATCACTAAAAAAATGTGAGATGACAAACAAGCATTGAAGTATAGTAATGCGCATATTCTGACTAAAATTCATTTTACAATACATGGAAGACTGGATGCTAGTAATTATCTGAAAAAATACTGCAGACACGCAGCATATCACTAGCGAGAGCGACATAGAACCTGTAAATCATCATTAGATTACACCCCTGTTAAAATTTATTATATTTATTTCAGCATATATATACTGTATCTAATATATATAGACCTGGCTATAATTTTATCTTCCAAAAAGCTGACATTGTCAGAAACCAGTACAATTTATTAATTCTCTCAATACATCTTACTTATAACCCATTGACGCAATATTCTATAACAAATACATATATTATATCATCATACTCTATAATGAAATCAGAATATCAACTAAGTAGTCACCCAAACATATTCACTAATTTAAAAAACAATATCTATCAGATGTAACAATATATATATATATTTATATATATATATTGCAATACAACAGCTGCAACGTTACAGTATATAACTCATACAAAATAATTATATTTTCTCATACTATATGTCCCATTTATCTTATATCACCCCTATCGCATAACTCATATCATAACTATCAATAGCTCCTATCATAGTATATCAAGATCAAGCTTAAGCCAAACATTACATTAAATCACAAACATCTACACGTAACAGCAATCAAACAGCAGCAAAGATTACACCTACAAATTTTATTTTCACTACACTATAGTTATTATCTATATATTCATAACTAAAAATAATTTATTAAATTTCTTACTTATACTTTAATTCTATCACTATCGGTAATTATTGTTATTTATAATATATATATATATATACCTTTCTTCGGCACACTTCATACAATTCTTTATACGTCTCATCTAATATCGTGTAAACTAATTTATATTTAGCTTAATATTCACTTTATCTTAAATTATAATGATTTAATAAATACAATGACCGGAAAAGCAGTGCTCAGTAATTATTATGCAGTTAAATAATATTTGATTACAAATGAGATTGATGATTATCTTATATGTTAATAGTATATATATTGAAATACATAGATTATTAGTATAAATAGAATTTTAAACTCTCTATCTCTTTATATATATACTCTATTTCTAATCCTAGAATATGTATATTATATATATTCATCTACTTATATCCTATTATATAATCTATCTCAATCTATCCTATATCTATCTTACATATATATATCTCTCTCCTCTCTCTTACTCTCTATAATACTCTATCTATCTATATCTATTCTCTCTACTCTCTCCTCTCCCTCTCCCTCTCCCTCTCCGTCTATATACTACTGATAATTAAATTATACGTACTCACACTGTGCATTACCTGCACCCTTGATCTTATATATCATTATAGTAATAAGAAGGTAATAATAATTGATCTAAATTTAAAGTTATATTGGTATAGATTGTTAGAGTACGAAAAGAAAAATTAGAAAGGTGCTACTTGAGTATATAGAATATAATATATACAAATTACCTAGAGAGATCAGTATGAGGGAGTTATTGATAAATATAAAAATTAATTGAGTTAGCAAGATAAAATGGTGTAATATATAAAAATTTTATGAGTAGTGTATTACGTTGCTATAGCTCTACTATAGATATGAATGCCTGTACGTATTACGTTAAGATGTTGTTTAATATGTTAGTTTATGGGCATTTAATACTTATTAGTAATTTACGAGATTTCTTTGAGTAGGGTAATGATATACTGATAGTTGTAGATTTGTGACTGTAAATTGAGTAATAGTAAGGCTATATATTGAGTAAATGTATTTTCAATTAACAGCACATAAAGAAAATAGTAACATTTTAATTCATGTCTAGGAGTGAGTTATTTCTCAAAAACTAACAACTAGCTACACGGTGAATAGACAGGAATAGGATCATTTGCTGGAAAATGTTTGGTCTAATTTGCTTGATGTAGTCCGGAGAGAGTGTATAATTAAGAGTAGAAAAAAAGAGAGAAAAATAGAAAAATATAAGAAAGAAGACTCTCTGGAAATAGAATCTTACAATTAGCTAAATCTCACGTCTAGAAAGAGTATAGTAATTTTTGGAATCGACCTTTAGTAGATAATGTTAGATTTATGTTTATGGAACGTGTAATAAAAAAAGAGTAATTAGTAAAATAGAATAAAAGAAATGAAATATTTGGCTAATTTTGTTTTTTTTAGGAGGAGCGTGAAGACAATATAATAAATATATATTCTAGGATACTGGATTCGATGCAAGCTTTAGTAAAGATAAATATTAATTTTGTACTAGTGCTCTAATATGATAAAGTATCAATTAGCTGATAAATAATATTTACAGGGGGTGATCCCTGGTGGATTATATCTCATGTTTTCAATAAGGTATCTCGCAGAATGCTGTGTGTATCGAGTTGTTATATCACTATTCAGTTATGAGAATTATGTTTATGATTTTGTATTTATAACTAAATACTCTATAAGAATGCTGATGTTAGATGAATGCTGCTTCATTACGCTAAATTAATATATATATATATATTATATTAATATATATGTATATTAATATATAAATATAATATAATATATATAATTTGTATATAGGTTCTTACTAAATATCACACGGCAAATGTATAGGTGAGGCCTCGAGCCGACGGGGAACACAGTGAGGGGGACGTTTTCCATTAAACCTATATATACCTGTAGGTAGGAGGGGCGGAGTGAGAACCCCCGCGAATACACCTACTAACAAATACAATAAGAGCTGAGGGTTTATCCGTGATAGAGACCCTCCCGGAGGGGTGAGGAATTAGTCCTACCATCCGTAGTTCCCCGGTAAAAAGGTCACCGAGAGACCTAACCGACCTCCTGCCATCTATGTTGCGGTTATAATAATCACCCTTGGGTGAGGTAATATTCTTTAGATAAATAATAAAAATAGTCACAAAATTTTAAAATAGAATAGTCTATTATTAATTTTAATAACTGAGTCATACCTCATATTTTCTAATAATTGTTCTTCTATTATAGATATAGGGACTCTCTAAAAATCATTATATCATACTGAGCACTCACCACGTAACCGGTCTCCTGGTTCCGTCAGCAATAAAGATGCCTCAAACCCATCGTTTCTTAAAGTATATGAATGAATTTCTAACACATCATTAGTGTCTAGGATCGTTTATAGACAGTCTCGTTTCCGAAATCATCAAAACCAGCCATTTTCTTGAATGCATAGTATTACTCGTTATAACATTATAAAGAACGACTGAACCTTAGAGATAACACATTCACTCTCTTCATATGCCTTATCACCCTTCCGCCTACCTCTGACATACACTTCAGCTGTTGTATTCCTGAGATGAAGAATCCATGTGAAGTACGTTCAAATACTTCTAAGCCGTTTCGTCGCTCCCATAGTCTAACTTCCACTCCGATGGTGTTCGCATGTTTAGAGAAGGTTAGAGTAAGCTTGCCCTTGGATCCTATGCTCTGGCTGATAACTGTTTTCGAGTAGTTTAAAGCCGCATTAGGGTTAAAGTAATCAGTAAGCAGGGTCTCGATGTGTTTACATATACACAGTAATTCTTCGGGACTCATGTAAACACGTCTTGTGTTGTAATATGACGAATTACTAACACACGTGAAGAATTCAGTTCCATTCGGGTTTCTTTTATATAAGAATGCCAACTCCACAACCAGGTATCTTAACTTCCCACTGGATGATGTCTTGTACAGAGGTATACCTATTAAGACGGACCATTTCGAACTCCGTCTGGAAATGGAACACTTTTAAGGTAGAGTAGGGAACTTGTTCACAGCTTGACAGTTAAAGCGACTATAGTTTGAAACGAGTTTAGACTCACAAGGGAACATATATAATTCTCGATCAATCACCATCGAGGGTGAATTGAGATAAGGTTTACTCCCACCAATCACAAGGGAACATTTATAATTCTCACCCAATCACAGCTGAGGGTGAATTGAGCTAAGGCTTACATCCTCCAATCACAAGTAAGGTAAAACATGTGTTTTTACGATCTGATGTAGAGTAAAATAATAATTTGATTTCTATTAATTCGAGTAATAATATAATAATTCAAAACGAAAATAATAATAATTATAATAATAATAATAACACCAACAACAACAATAATAATATAATATAGATAATATAATAATAATAATAATAATATTAATAATAATAATACTAATAATAATAATAATATAATATATTATAATAAATAATGATAATAATAATAATATAATAATAATAATAATTAATAATAATAATAATATACAACTCTAATTATTTTTAAGAAACTTTGAAATAATTTTTGTTAACATACTGAATAATATAAATGTAGATGATTAATTATAAGCAGTAAAGCAGTAAGCAGTAAAACGTAAAGCAGTAAGCAGTAAAGCAGTATAGCAAATAGACCGGAAGTGACCCCTCCCTCTTACTCTTGGCGAAACGTTGATTTACTGCTTAGGTGCTTTTAAGAGGGTGCAAAGTAATGTTTTAATAAATTTCTTTAAATTTATTTTCTGCTTCAGTGTGTAATTGGTTTGACTCTGATTCTTGAGCTGTTTTGTGTGTTGTTGTTGTTTGTTGTTGTTGTTTTGTTGTTTGTTGTTGTTGTTGATGCTGTTGTTGTTGTTGTTGTTGTTGTTGTTTGTTGTTGTTGTTGTGTTGTTGTTGTAAGCGTAGATGGTGTTTCATGGATTGTGGTTGTTTCTGTCTTGATTCTGATTGTAATAACTCTAAGTTTCATTGTCCTCAGATGTTTTTTTATAAAGTTTTCTTTTAAATTTTATTATAAGTAGAATGTGAATGGTTGAATTGGCATTGTTTTGTTTGATGCGTCTGTGAATGTTTGTAGATGATGGTTTCATGAGTTTTGTCGCTGTTGTTGTTGTTGTTTTCATTGTTGAAGCTGTTGTCGTTGTGGTTGTTGTTGTTGTTTTGTTTGTTGTTGTTGTTGGCTGCTGGTTTAGCTGTGACTACATGGATTGTTGTGTAGAAGAAGAAGAAGAAGAAGAAGAAGAAGAAGAAGAAGAAGAAGAAGAAGAAGAAGAAGAAGAAGAGAAGAAGAAGAAGAAGAATGAGAAGCAGAAAAAGAGAAGCAGAAAAGAAGAAGAAGAGTTCTATTATGGCAGAAAAATCAGGGTTAGACCATAATAATAAATAGTAATAATATAATATAATATAATATAATATTAATAATAATATAAATAATAATAATTAATAATAAAATTAATAATAATATAAAATACAATACACGACATATTAATATATGAAAATTTTATTATTTATTTAGTTTTATTTCTTTGCTCTCTATATACTATTTTCCTATCTATAAAAATTTTTCAGGATTTGCCAAAAAAATGTATATCGCATCCCCCCTCCGCGCCCACATGCCCCTCCCTTGTTTTCGCTGTGCTATTGTATAGTTTGTGAGATAATGTTTTTATATTATATTTTCTTTCTTTCTTCTCTTTTTATATACCCTCTGATTGCTTTAGCACTAAAACGACCTATATAGGACGCAGTACATTATACCAGTGACAATGAGTTCCTTATTTCCCTGTTACTATTATTAGTTAGTTATTTATGTGAGATATAGAGAAATTAGGTATTGAAATAGAGAAAATTTTAATGCTTAGTGAGTTAAAATGAAAAATATCATCTTTTCCTTATATATATATATATATAATATATTATATATATATATTAAATATATATATTATATATATATATATATATTAATATATATTATTAATTAATATATATATATAATATATATATATCTAGTATATATAATATATTTAATTAATATATATATATAATATATATTAATTAATATATTTAATATTATATATATATATAATTAATATATATATATATATATATATATAATATATATATATATATATATATATATAATTATATTAGTATATATATTAATATATATAATTATTAATATAAATTTAATATATTAATATTAATTAATATTATATAATATATATTATATATATATATCAATATTATATATAATATTATATAATATTAATATATATATATATTATATTATATAATATATATATATTATATTATATATTAATATATATAAATATATATATATTATAAATATATATATTAATATATTAATATATAATATATATTTATATTAATATATATTATTATTATATATATATATAATTATATATATATATAATACATTAAAACTGATTAATTTTAATAACTGTCTGTGCACTTGTTTTATATTTATTGTAATTTAATAATAAATAAACAATTATCCCCGGGATATATAAAAATTACATAAAATATTGGACAAGTAACTTTACCGGAAAGATATAACAGCTGTCCTTAACCCTAATATTTATCATGAGCCTCCATAAGAATTTCAACATGAAAAGTATTTTAATATTTTTTAATTGAGAAAATTATGAAGTAAAAAGAATGAAATTTAGAGGCTTATTTGACCGGTCAATCAAGTTGACATCTAATTCCTATCTACTATAACAACCATCAATTTTTTATTTTAAATATGCAATCTTAAAATATTCAATAAAATTAGATAGAAACTTTGAATTTTATATAGTTATAATAAATATATGGTATTTAAATATGTATATATATTAAGTACCTTATATATATTAAAAAGTACCCTTATATGTATACTTTAATATTAATTAAAAATAACTCTTAATAACTTGAATATATTTTTACATAATATGTTAAATATTTATTATTCCTAAAAAAAAATTTAAAAGTATACTTGAATATATTTTTTTTTAGCAAGTCGTTTAATATAATTGATCAAATATTTTCTTTTCATAATGTGAGATTAATAGATAGTTTAATATGAAAAAAATATTATCATTCCTTCAGAAGAAATAAAAAAATTCTACAAATTACTCGAAGACCCAACATTAAAGAAAAATAATATACATGATTAATTTTACTTTATTCCAAATCTATTAAAATGAGAGATGAGAGAGAGGTAGAAGAGAGAGAGAGAGAGAGAAGAGAGTAAGTATAGAAGAAAGAGTAAGAGATTTGAACTAAGAGATAAGATAGAGAGAGAATGAAGACTGAAGTAATAGAAGAGAGAGGATGAGAGAGGTATTTAAAGATGCCAGTACGTGCTTGTTTGTTGTTTGTGCTCATGTCTCCGAGGGTTGTTTGATAATGTTAAGTTTTTGTTTGGTGGGCCTTTAAATTTGTCCTATAGTCTTCCGCATGTATTGAACCTAAACTGACTGTCTCAAGGTGTGTGAGTGTCGAGAGAGCCTCGCACACTCTTTTGTGCATTTACTCACTCGTCATAGGGTTAACTTCGCTGAGACCTAGCACATGTGTAATTTAGATATTTTTGTTAAGCTCGATAAGTTTCTGTACTGAATGAAGATGAGAAGGATGTCAATAGCAAGATTTCAATCTCAGTGAAAGAGTAATAATATGATATAGTTTATGAGGATAAAATCCCCAGCACTTCTTAGAGTATAATGAGTGAGTAAGTATAAGAGATACTAGATGAGACATCCATTTATCAATTAAGCTTTTGAGTGTTTTTATCAAAATTATATATATATATTATATATATATATATATATAATGGCTATATTATATATATATTATAATATATTATATATATATATATTATATAAATTATATATATATAATATTAATATTAATTATATAATTAATATATTAAATTTATAAATAAATTATAAATTAATTATATATATATATATATTATAATTATATAATATATTATTTATATTATTATTATATATATATTATAATTAATATTATATAAATTATATATATATAATAATTAAATTAATATAATATATATATAATGTTTATGATATATAATTATAATTATATATAATAATATATATAATATAATAATAATAAAATTAAATTATAATAATATTAATAATTAATAATTATAAATATTAATATAATTAATATATTATACTAATATATAGAAATATATAAGTAGTAAGTGAGTTGAGGGTATGATATTGATATGTTTTAGTTAATATTATATATATATGATAACTAACTATATATATATATATATATATATATATATATATATATATATATATATAAATATAAATATATATAATATAAATGTATATATATATATATATATATATTATATATATATATATATATTATATATTATTATATTTTATATATATATATATACCTGTTATATATATAGCGTTATTTATGAATTAGACTGTATAGTTAAAATATATAATAATTATCGATTTCATATAATATAGTATAATAAACGTACTCTATAGATATTATATAGCTTAGCGCTATAAGCACTATATATATATATATATATAATATATACGGTAAGCGCAAATATAATATATAACTATAAAGTTATGTTATGTATATTAAATATACAAGTATATTAGTAGTTTAATGATAGGAGCTTATTAAAGGGGGGTTGGAGATGCTAGTGAGGTATATGAATATGATATAGATAATTAATATAATTATAATATAAATAATTTATAAATAATATTATATATATAAATAATTAATTATAATAAATATATAATATTATAATTAATATTAAATATATATAATATTAGATTATATATAATTATATAATATTATATAATTATAAATATTATTAATATATAATAATATTAATATATAATATAATTAATAAAGTTTTAAATAAATAAAATTAAAGTATTTTCCATTTATTTAAATTTACAATAAAGAAAATGTAAAGCTTAGAGGTGCCAAATCCCGAACAAATATAAACGATTTTAATTACTCTAAATTCCAAACGCACAATCTCCGCTACTTCAGACTTGTAGAGCACGAACAGTATCAGCCTTGGTTGAGAAAATAGATTTGAAATTAGGCTAAATTAGTTTAACCGACCGAATTCTTACACTTTTTGTTTCAATTTTAACATAATCCTTATATTTATTATGTATATACCTTGTTCCTTCAGTTGAGTTTAAATTTTATCAAAAAATAGGGTAATTTTGATAACGAGTGAACATTTATGAAATTGTAAAAAAATCGATTCGGTTTTTATAAGTGAATCTTTTCAAAGCTAAGCACGAGAGCAGCAACGAGCATAGGAGTCGCCCTTAATGAAATATATTATATAATAATAGAAGTTATATATAATGATAGTTAGATTATAAATAGTTAATAATAGTTATATTAGTATATATAATATATATATATTAACATGGATTATATACCTAGTAGACGGTGTTATAGTAGTTATATAGTTAGTATATTATAATAGATACTGTAAATGTTAATTATATTATAAATATAATTATACATTATATTATAAATTGGCCAAATACATAGTATAAAAACAAACTAAAAAATAACATATAACAATAACAATAGACAAATTAACAATAAACATGATACAAATAAACAATAACAATAACAATAAACAATAACAATACAATAACAATAGTAACAATAACTAAATAATAATAAATAATAAATAATAATATAATAATAATAATATATAATAATATTAATAAATAATAATATAAAGTAATAATTATAATAATAATATAATAAATAATTATAAGTTTATAATTAAATATTTATAAATGTATTAATTATAATTATAGTTTATAATTATAGTATTATAGATTATAATATTATAAAGTTATCGTCTAAATGTTTTGAAAGAGTGACCTAAAGAACTCGACACTCTATCTGTATAGTATGATAGAATTAAATAGCGTAATCCACGAAAATATACGATAATTTTTTCCCGATAATCGTTTTTTTATAATATCTTTATCGAGTCCCCTTAAGTAAGAGGACTAAAAGAAACTCTGCCATAATCTATCTCATTTCATAAATATATTCCTTCTACCTATTTTATTTTTTCAATGTTTGTTAATCTTTTAAGGACCCATTAAGTTTAGGTTAAGATAAGTTTTGTTAAGTTATATCCACAGAAAAATCTGTCTGCTTAAACATAACATCAATAAAATATAATACATTTATTTTTCTTTTCGAACTTAAAAAGCAAAATAAAATACAATGAAAACATGGAAAAACGTTTCCTTAAAAATATATCATAAATTGTGGCAATTTTTTATTAGCAAAATGTGGCAAACGTTGTCTTCAAACCCATTTTAAAACATCGATTAATTTTAAAAAAATAAATGGATTTTTTTAGATTAGATAAAGTCAACTAATTATTCTCTTATCAATTAATATATATAATATATATATAATATATATATATATAATATATAATAATATATATATATATATATATATATATATATATATATATTATTATATAATATATAGTATAATATATATATTTAATATATATAATATATATATAATTATATATATATATATAATATATATATATATATATATTAATATATATATATATATATATATATATATATATATATATATATATAATTTAGTATATATATATATATATATAATATATATATATATATATATAATATATATATATAACTATATATATATATATATATATATATAGTTATATATTATATATATTATATATTAGTATATATATATAATATATATATATATATATATTATGTATATTATATTTAGTATATATATATATATATATATATATATATATATATATATAATATATATATATTTAACAGTTTAGCTTTACCGTTACTCATGGGCAGAGTCCTATTCAAGGAGGGGGGTGTTTTACACGCCTCAAAAGTCAACAACTAAATTAAATTACGCAGATGAGCCAGACGCAGGCTTTAAAGTGGGGGAGATTAAATTCCAGCAGGAAACACAAAAGATGGAAGAGAATTCCACAGAACAGATGTGGCAAGGAAAGAAGGAAGCACTCGCAAGGCGACTAGCTGGAGTTAACCTACATTCACAAACACAAACTCAATGTGCAGAACACAGCACCCCTAGTTCTACGTGGGCGACGTAAAGGTAAAGGTGGAGGTACGCGAGTAATAAGCTCCCTCGAGCACCTGCCGCTGCGGTACCAATATAGAAAAGAGATAAAGCACTAACCATCGCGCTTCTGCAAAGATAGAGGTCCCATAGGGATACTGGAAAGTTACATTGAACAGTTTATAAGCCTTTTGGCCTTTGACTCGATCCACTAATTCAATATAAACCGGGTGAAACCTAGAAGCCCCAACCAGATATGAAGAGCCAGTACTCCATACGAGGTAGCGGATGTAAGCCTTGTATAGCTGGAAGCAACTGAGAAGAGGAAAAAAAAGTCTCGCAGTCTAAACATGAAAACTCCCAGTTTCTTTGAGGCTCATTGCACCCTAGCAACCGTATGTTGATGTGAAGGTTTTCCATAGCACATTTTTTTTGTATTTATATTAAGGCCAAGGTAAAATGTTTTATTGGTCAAACGGAGAGAACGAGAGACCTGTCGAAAAGAAGATAGGAAAGTTGGGAAATGTTTTTCTTAGAGAGGGAGATTTTGTAGAAGTTGAGTTTTTATAATGAATTGAATTTCACAAGGTTCAGTCGACCCCACCCGGAAATTCTATCTCAGAATTCAGCGAGAATAGAAATCGGAAAGATTAAGACCGAGAGGCAATTCTAGAAGTAAAAGAAGGAGTAGAATTGAAATGAGAATAAAATGAGTTGAAGAATGAAAGGGCGAGTCATCAACGGCATATGAGTGAATAGAGTTTAAATGTGACAGGTGAGAAAAGATCTATTAAATGAAAAGTAGGAAATAAAGTATCAGGAGAATATAGACAGAACCCTGAGGAACTACCACTTTTGACAGGATAAGGGAAGAAGAAGTCGCCCTCATCAAACACAGCCAATATTGAGGCGATTTGAAAGAAATAACTAGAATAGTAAAGAAAAGAGAAGGAGGAAACCCAAAGAATGGGGAGCTAGGAGAGCAGTGACGCGTGCCATAATCGGTCAAATGCTTTGGATATGTCAACGCACGCCAAGACTCACGGTACAGTCACTTCCCCGTAGTTCTAAGGGCCGGAAAACCATAAAATCAGTATATAATGATAGGAAAAGTATTCGCCTCAAGTAAGACCTCTAGAGCACCGAAAGTCCGAGTACTGGCGATCGGAAAAAGAAAAGTGAAATGAAGATATCCAGATAATCTAAGAAATGATGAGTTGAGAAGAAGTTTCCAAAGATCTTAGTTAGAAATACAAAAAGTAGAGCTAAAAGGGCCGTAGTTTTAGAAGGATTAGAGCGGTCTAATCCTATTTTTTCGGAATAATAAGTTTGGACATGTGCGTGCCTCCTCAACAAATGAGGGAAAGTGTTAGTATTATGAGACATAGAGAATCTAGTTGAACGAAGGGGCGGGATAGCACGGAACGCACAACTCCCCAAACTCGGGGAGGAATACCATCTCGGGCCACCCGCCTTCCTAACGTTCGTAAGATTTCAGGAGCCCATGCACCCGAACAAATGTAATAACAGGCAAAGGCATAGGACACCTGAGAGGTAGATATAAGGAAAGAGGATGAGAGAATGCCCAGAATCGTCCCCCGGGTTGAGTTAAGAGGAAAATAGGAGCTGAAGAGACTTGGGCCTTTCAGTTGTGAGAATTTTTAGCAACAGAAAACCATCAGAGGCGAAATAAGAGGAGAAAGACAGATTTAACAGAAATTTGTTAGAGATGTTTTTGGCAAGAGCCCAGAAAGATTTGTCAGTAGAGAACCAAGGAGGTTAGCGCACTTTCGGTTGATGAAAGCCCGCTTTGCTCGTCGGAAGAGTATCAACCTGGCAACGATTCCTAGCAGAATGGAAATTAGCAAAAGTGAATAGGAGAACGAGAATTTTTTCCACTCCCGATAGGCAAAGTCTCTAGCCTGAATGGCCCAGATGAACAAGACAAATCGAACCATGTGAAATTATGAGGAGAGAAATGAATTTTAAGTCGAAGAGGAAATGGTACCTGCTCAACCCATCAACGATTACTAAAGGCTTCCCACCTTATTTAGCGTAGAAGCAAGGCAAGGCCCCCCAATCGGCCTGATCAAAGTGCCAGAAAAAACGAGTAAGGCAGGATGGAGCTGTTGGTGAGAAAGTATTAAAATTAAGAAGATATAAAGGTGTGGTACAGATTTACCTGATAAAGAGCGAACAGTGGTGTATTTTAAGAGAGGAAGGACTATTGGTTGAAACATTTAGGATCAAGTGTGTTTCAAGAATTGGGTTTGGGACGTCCGGAAAATGTGGTTGTCGGTTCTTTAAATTAGTTGCTCCAGATTCGAGTTGAGAATGCTAATGATTTTGGCCTCCTTCCCCACACTAAATCAGTAGAGAGGACCCCAACCTTCAGTGGTTATGTTGTACATTAGAATCCCCTAATAGAAGAAACCTCAGTATTTGGATGAGAAGATATAACAGTCCCGTGAGAAGTAAGTAAGATATTCATAAAAGGCGTGAAAATCTGTTTCTGTTAGGAGAAGCAGTAGCAGAAAGCACAAGATATTGTAGTAGAAAGGGAGAAGATTTTAAAAGCCCATAGGACCATCGAAAATTAGGAGATTCGAGATTCACTGAGACGTTTGTTTACAAAGGAGTGTTTATGTTAACTAATAAGGCCATCAAATACTCCAACCCTTTAGACGAAAAATTATGAAATAGTTGTAGTTGGATACATAATACGATTAGAGGATGAATTCTTATCCATCATCGGAGTCTCAGACAAGAGCAAAAGATTAAGGTTAGAGTTAGAGAGGTGTGGTGTTTCACCGAAGCAGAAGTTAGATCTTAAGCCGCGGATGGTTGGGTGAAGTCCCAATAGAAAGCCCGCACCTTAAACGTCACACCATGCCATTATACACACGCACAGCACACAACAAATTAAATAAAACAAAGCCAAAAGACAGACAGAAAATAAACGAAGAAAATCGTGTGAAATAAAAAAATTATCACACACCTATAAACCATAAATTAAATAAAGTTTATATTCTAAAATTAAATTTATAAAATCAAAATTTATTTTAGTATAATAAAACCTTTATTAGTGAAAAATTTTAAAAACGCTCTAAAACCTGTAATTTGCAGAAAATTTTGAAAAATCTAAAAGTTAAACGTACACAATCTACATTACCAAACTAAATACATATTTAAAATCTATACACATACACCACTCTCACTCAGAACAAATCAAAAATAACTTAAAACAAAATTGTTAAAACATAAGCTTAAGTATAAAATGTACCTAACTAAACGTAAGGTGAATAACCTACATTAAACCATAATTTAAAAATTTAAATTTATAAATTTTAATAAACAAAGGGTAAAATAAACTAAAATACCTAACTCTTAAGAAAGATAGATCAAAAGTCGTTAAAAATAAAGAGAAAAGAGTTAACGAAAACGTTAAAATGGAAATTAAAAAAGCTCCGATGAAAAGGTTCGTGAAGTAAATTCTCATTTAATCAATTATATAAAGGCGGTAAATACGTAGAACAATGTAAAAAATGAACATTAAAACAACACTAAGGCACATTAAAATTAAAAATGAGTGGTAATATAAAACTAAAATAAATTCAAAATCACAAACACGTGAATTAAAATAACAACATTGGAAGACCAAAAACACATCTACAACCTCACAGCATATCGAGTGACAACTAACAACTGGATATATATATATATATATATTATATATTATATATATATATATATAATATATATTAATATATATTATTAATGTATTATATATATATAATATATATATTATATTATTATATATATTTATTATATTAATATTATTACCGTATATATATATATATTATATATAATATAATATATTATATATATATATATTATATATATAGTATATAATATATTATATATATATATATATATATATAATATATATATATATATATTATATATATATATTATACATTATATATATAATATATATATATAATATATATATATATATATATATATAATATATATATATATATTATATTATATAATATATATATATATTATATATATATATTATTTTATTATATATTTACCATTATTTTAATATAATATAATATAATATTAAGTTATAATAATATTATATATTATATAATATATAATATTGATAATAATTATAATATATATTATATAATAATATATATATATAATATATTTATAATAATATATATATATATTAAATATATATATTAAATATATACATAGTTGTTAGTTGTCACTCGTGCTGTGAGGTTGTAGAATGCTTGGTCTCCAATGTGTATTTTAACCGTGTTTGTTTGAAATTGGAGACCAAGCATTCGATACAACCTCACAGCACGAGTGACAACTAACAACTTATATATATATAATATTATAATATATTATTAATATATATATATATATATTATATATTAATATATATATATATATATATATATATAATATATATATATAATATATATATATATTATATATATTATATAATAATATATTCCGTATATATATATATTATATATTATTAATATATTATATATATAATATATTAATATATATATATATATATAATTATATTCTCCTCTTAAGCATATACACATTTCACTCCATACCTTTAATCTTCACAGCTGATATGGTACTTTCATAAATGTTGAAATTGGTGAAGCGATAGAGTTTATGGAACATTTCAAAAATATCCATAACAATGCAGGAATGAGGATAGTGAATGTGTGCAGTTTGATAGTATAAAAAGAAACACCAAAAATACACAAACCTCTATTAATTTCAGTTAACCTCCCACTGTTTGTGCGGTCATTTTCGTTTGGAAAAACATATGGTACATTGAAGAAAGGCACATTCACAGTTGAACCAGTAGTATAAGAATATATATATATATATATATATATATATATATATATATATATATATATATAGTATATATATATATATATATATAATAATATATAATATATATATATTATATATATTAGTATATTATATATATATTCATGCTTCCTCCCGTATCTCAGATTGGGGTGGGGTGTGTGGCATACACCAGAACTAAAGTAGTTCAAGAACATGACACAAATTGAGAACTCATCACAGTCAGAAAAATCCACCCTAGTGGTTTCACGAGGCTGGGATGGACTCTCACTGTGGCATCTCTTCCATGTATTGTTCATTCCCTGGTTGAGGCCCACAACCATATCCCCTCACAAAACCCCGCTATTCACTCTTATTATGCACCTTTCTTCTCGCCTCTACCAAACTCGCATTCCTCTAATTGAAGCATTCCTTTACTGACTCAATTCACTTGTTCTTCTTTCTCCCAGCCAGTTGATTTCCAACACACTCACCACAATACATCAACTTTACCAACCGACTATCATCCATCCATGACCAAACCATCTCAATGTACTCATTTATTTTCTCATTTACTCCTTTTTTGTTTCAACACAATTTAACTCCCTAATGCACTCACTCCTCATTTTATCAAATCTTCTCACACCTAACACGCTCTAAGATTGTCTACTTCCAAATCCATTCAATCACCATCTCACCTCCATTATTGATCATTTCATCAGTAATTCCATCTATGCGTATTATACATAAGGTATAAGTAACATATATGGGGTAAATATAAAATAGACTTGGGGTAAGTTATGATAATAAAATCTATCACAAATTTCCCCAAGTCACCAACAAAGTATGATACACCCAACATTTTTTTGGGGAAGCATAGATACTACACATTCTATTAACTGGTAGATTGAACCCCACCTACCACATTTTACCCCAATTTTGGTTCAGAAAAGTCATAGGAATATTTCTTAAAATATCACTTTTCTAAAACCTCAAGTTGAAGTTTTTGGGGGTAAAAAATGATGTTACAAAAATGGGTGTCATATCTAGCATAGTTTATGAAAATAGATGTTACTTACAAATGTTATGGTTAAAGGGTTGGGCTATTAGAATATATCTATTACAAAGCTTAATCTAGTTTTCTTAATATTATTATATGACAATCATTTTTGAACATTAACATGGCGCTCCAAACGGAGACTTCTAATTCTACGTTCATAACCACAAATACATAAAAGAAGCCTGCAAAGGCCAATATTAGGTAGTTTTATAATGCAGCTCAGAATTCAGATTTTTTTATGCTTCTAACTTAAAAAAATTACATTACTTTTATTATTAATCCCATGAGTATTTTCAACAGCCATGAAAATGACACTACGTGGGGTCTTCTCAATCAAAGAATAAACTGTGGAAGTGTCCATTGCATCTGAAGCGTATTATTAAATTTAATAGTTTAAATTTTTAAAAAATTAATAATATGAAAAAAAAAACATTTATTTATATTATGATATATATATTATTATAGTATATATATAATAATTTATATATATATGATAATATATATACTAGTATATATATAGCTATATATATATATATATATATATATAATATATATATATATGATATATATAGTATATATATATATTATATATATAAATATATATATTATGTACTATGATAGTATGATAGAGACTTGGTGCCAGGAACTGAAATCATTAGGCCAATTACCAAATACTCTCATTGAGTGGCTGACTGCCAATACCATATACCAATACTGATTTCAGCAAATACCAATACGCAATACACTTCCTATTGTAAAGATATTATGTATGAAGAAAGAGACCAACCTATTATTTATATTTTATAAACTTCTTTAATGGAAGTTTCAAGAGCATTACCATATTGTAACTTTTTTTTTTTTTTTTTTTTTTTTTTATTTAAATGACTAAACAGTTTTTTCATTTTTTTTCCAATCCCAATACCCTTTGGGGGCCAATACGCAAAGACCGGAGAAGGAATAAGCTAACTTCAGACCACCTTGGAGGGTGAGATCGGACCACCATTGAGGGGTGAATGCGGACCATCTGTTTAAATTCCTCTTTTGCGTATATACATTCAATTTTATATTTTAATTTTTACTTAAGTAATAATTGTTTTATCAGTATTAAAATGTAGGTAATAAGTAATAAAAAATGGTCAAATAGCGATACATAAAATAGATAGAATAATAAGGTGGTCCCGAGTTCACCCCTCTCCGCTCAAAAAATTTTTAGACACTTTTTGGAATTCGTATTTTTTATATAAATTTCATTTTTTATTTTAATTTTCACTTAATATAAGTAACTATTATTATATTTAATTATACGTAATAAAAATGTCAATAATAATACGTAAAATACGAAAAACAATGGTGGTCCGATTCACCCCATCATCAATTTTTACGGCAGGGTGAATCAGACCAAGTAGGGCCCTTTGATTTAGCCACTAATACTGTTTGGAACAAAAATTTAACTTTGGCCAGTTTAAGAAGCCTAACATCTCGAGTGTAGACACTGAACAAATAACTTAAAATCCATCGCACAATTATTTTCATTTATAACAAAAGTTAAAAAAAACTCACATTGGGCATTTTGTACCCTAATTTATTATATTTTTTAAAAATATAAAAACTCTCTAGAATTAATGATGATCTAAATAAAACTTGTAGTAGCTACTACAGCGTGGCTATTAAATGAGTGAAAAATTTTTTTTATTTTATTTAGAGTGGACTGAATCACCCCTCTAAAAGAGGTGGGCCCGGTCACCCCGCCTGATGCTGATAGTATTAGTATATATTATATATAGTATATCATATATATATATATATATAATATATTATATATATATATATATATGATATATATATATATGTAGGCGTTGGGTGGGGTGACTGGACCCACTTTAGGTATGAAGTTCGTCTCCCGACTTGTCCCCTAATGCACTTTTTTGGAATTTTTTTTTTCTAAAATTTAAGGCCATATAGTAGGTAATAAGCACACAAAAAAAAATAATGTAATTCTAATAATAATAGTTTTATTAAAGTTTAAAATAAAGCTCATTCAGCCCTGACCTTGGGAGGGGTGAATCGGACCAATGCATTGAGGGGTGAATCGAACCATCTGTTTAAATTCCTCTTTTAATATAAATTCAATTTATATTTTAATTTTTACTTAAGAATAATGTGTTTATCATATTTAAACATTAGTAATTAAAGGTAGATCAAAATGTCATAGCGATAACAGTAAAATAATAAAAAATAAGTTAGGTCCGATTCACCCTCTCCGCTCAAAAAATTGACACTTTTGAATTCGTATTTTTTATATAAACTTTTCATTTTTTATTTTAATTTTCACCTTTCGAGGGTAACTATTATAATATTTTAATTATAGCGTAGGCTAAACAATCTCTGAAATAAATAGGTAACTATACGAAAAAAACAATGGTGGTCCGATTCACGCCTCCAAGGTCAGGCAGGGTGAATCAGACCAAGTAGGGCCCTTTGATTTAGCCACTAATGACTGTTTGGAACAAAAATTTTACTTTGCCAGTTTAACAGCTAACATACTCGAGTGTAGCCACTGAAAAAATAATTAAAATCCATACACAATTTTTCAATTTTATAACCAAAGTTAAAAGAACTCACATTGGGCATTTTGTACCCTAATTTATTATACTTTTTAAAAATATAAAAACTCTCTAGAATTTAAGATGATCTAAATAAAACTTTGCTATTAGCTACTACAGGCGTGCTATTAAATGAGTGAAAATTTTGTTTTTTATTTTATTTAGAGTGGACTGAATTCACCCCTCTAAAAGAGGTGGGCCGCCAGTCACCCCTGCCTGAAATGCTGATATATTATATATATATAATAATATATTAATATATATATATAATATATAATATATATATATATATATACGTAGTATAATATATATATATATAATATATATATAATATAATAGTATATAGTATATTATATAGTATAGCGTTGGGGGTGGGGTGACTTGGACCACTTTAGGTATAAGTTCGTCTCCCGACTTTCCCCTAATGCACTTTTTGGAATTTCTTTTTTCAGAAATTTATAGGCCATATAGTGAGGGTAATAAGCACCAAATTGTGTTTTACAAAAATATATGTATTCAGGATAATAGATAGTTTTATTAAAGTTTAATAAAGCTCATTCATCCTGACCTTGGAGGGGTGAAGTCGGACCAGTCATGTGAGGGGGAATTCGGGACCATCTGTTTAAAATTCCCTCTTTTACATATAATTCAATTTATTATTTTAATTTTTTTTATAACTTTATAATAATTGTTTTATCATATTAAATTGAGTATTAGTAATCAGCATTATATACATAAAATAATAGAAATAAAAGTGTAGATATGCTGACGCTCTCTCCCGCATCAAAATTGACACTTTTGGGAATTCGTATTTTTTATATAAATTTTCATTTTTATTTTTAATTTTCACTTAAAATATAAGTAACGTATTATAATATTTAATGTATAATATTTAAAAAAGTTACATCATAATACGTAAAATACGGAAAACAATGGTGGTCCGATTCACCCCTCTATCAAATTTTTTACGGCAGGGTGAAATTCAGACCAAGTGGTAGCCCTTTGATTTTAGCCACTAATACTGTTTGGAACATTTACTGTTGCCAGTTTAAAGCTCATACTCGGTGTATCACGAACATAATGATATAAAATCAATCAGGGCTTACAAATTTTTCATTTATAGAATAACAAGTTAGAAAAAAACTCACATATTGTGGGTGTTCGTGGGGGATGCGAATTGAGTAACGCATCGTACGTGAAGTCCACATATTTATTTTATATTTTTAAAAATATAAAAACTCTCTAAGAATTTAATGGATGATCTAAATAAACTTGTAGTACTACCACGAGGCGTGGCTATTAAATGAGTGAAATTTTTTATTTTATTTATGAGACCAGTCACGTGTAAAGATAGTGGGGCAGTCACCGTTCGCCTGATGCTTATATATTATATAGTTTATATAATATATATGATATATATTATATATATATTAGTATATATATATATATATAGTATAATTATGTAATAGTAGTATATATATATAGTATATATTATATATATATGATTAATATGCGTTGGGGTGGTGACTTGGGACCACTGTTAGGTATTAAGTTCGTCCTCGACCGACCTTTCCCCCTAAATGGACTTTTTGGAATTTCTCTTTTACTAAGAATTTTAAGGCCTTGTAGGTTAAAAGCACACTACTGTATAAATATATGTTTTGTTATAGTTTGCTAGTGATAATAATAGTTTTTACAATTAAAGTTTAAATAGCTCATTCCAGGTGGCTGACCTGTGGAGGGGTGAAAATTCGGACCATCATGAGGGTGAATCGGACCATCTGTTAAAATTCCTTTTATATATATATATAATTTCAATTTTATATTTTAATTTTTAGACTTATATATAAATGTTATCAATAAGTTAAAATTAGTAAATAAGTAATAAAAAGTGTCAAGTAGCGATGACTAAAATAATAAAATAAGGTGGTCCCGCATCACCCCTCGTCGGGGTGTTTCCCTTTCAAATTTGACGGTACTGGCTTTTTTTGGAATTCGTATTTTTTAAAATATAATTTTCATTTTTATTTTAATTTCAACTTTAATTTTATAAGTAAGCTAATTTATTATATTTAATTATACGTATATAAAAATGTCAAATAATAATACGTAAAATAACGAAAAACAATGGTGGTCCGATTCACCCTGTTATCATTTTTTACGTGCAGGGTGAATCAGACCAAGTAGGGCCCTTTGATTTAGCCACTAATATACTGTTTGGAGACAAAAATCTACTTCTTGCCAGTTTAAAGCTAACATACCGACGTGTATACACTGACAAGTAATTAAAAATCCATTCCACTAATTTGTTCATTTTATAATCAAAAAAAAGGGGTTTAAAAAGACTCACATTGGCATTTTGTACCATAAGATTTATTATATTTTATTAAAAAAATATAAAACGTCTCTAGAATTAATGATGATTTCTTATGAATAAAACTGTAGGTAGCTACTACAGCGTGGCGTATTAATGAGTGAAAATTTTTTTATTTTATTTAGGTTATTAGTTAGTATTTAAAATCAGTTGAA
>JABUQX010024364.1:0-2500 GCA_015478945.1 Trachelipus rathkii
TGGGCGAGAGATTATGCGAGTGTATTCTCTGCATCTGGGTTTCTCTCAGCATACTTTAGCCCTTGCTTCGTAAAATCTAGCTCTCAGCTCGAGTAGAAGCCTGTATATGTTGATGTGTATAATATATAGAAAGAGAGTCTCTATCTCTGATCGTCTTAGAATATTCAGCAACTTTTAAAAACCTCTTTATCACTTTTTTGGGCAGTCAACATGTGTTGAAGTTTTATAATATTTGAATTAATAACTAATCTAAAATGGAAAGTTTTTAGGTCGTTATCACTTGAAGCTCTTGGTCTGATCAATACTGAGATAATACTATACCACGCTATTGACGAAGATAGCTGAGATTTTAATATATTCCGATAAGATTCAATAATTGTGTAATTAGATACGCCTTACATCTGCTTTTGGGCTTGACTTCCTCTTATGACTTATAAGCGCCTATAATAAGTATGAACCCATCTTCGGTCATGTAGAATATTGAATAAGTCATTAGTAGAGGGGCTATAGCTCTACTTAAGACTGGAAATAAATCATGAGAAAATTAATGCATAAGATCAAATTGGGATGGGCAACTTGCTAATAGATATCTACTATGAATAAATAATTATAATACTCGTATAGTAAATTATACCCTAGACCAAAGCACGTCCTCAGTTAAAACACTATTGAGGTCACTGAGATACATTGGCCGTATAATTATTAGTAATATGAAAACTTATACTAGGATACGTGGCTGTATATTATAATCAAATTAAGAGTAGTATATACCGATATAATATGATAATCTAGCGTATCATTACTATATAAAATATATAGTATATATACTCCTATATTTGAAGTATGTGCTAGAGTGAGCCTAGCTTTCATAAGCAAATTGCGTATTGGATGTTGTCGTTTCCATTGTTCGTTCCATTGATTCGTGATTACCGAACTCAGGGGCCATATATCTGAGTATATACTATATAGTATATACTAAAGCTCTATATATATCACATGATATAATCATTGAGTGAGGGTTCAGATGGGGGATATTAATTGCCAGTCTTGCTGTCGTGAGCACATGATAGCGACGATGCTGAGAAATAAATACGGATACGAAATATGAGGTATCTGAAATCAGATCTTCACATTTAAGAGACCTTAGACATGTAATACATTTAATTATTACTATCTTAAATCTTATTTTCCTATGATTCAGAATGAGTATATGCCTACGCGCCGTTGCAGTCTCGATAGTCTTCCTCACATTTGGCTCAGCTCTCAATCCTATCGATACCATGTTCGATTATTCAACTCTCCTCTGTGCGTACTTATAGGGCTTCACACTACACTTCTCTCTGATATAAGAACTTGTGATTCATTCCACATCTTCCTCGGGCTTCCATCTCTATCTTAAATGTGAGCACGTCGCATTCCTTTCAGCTTTCCTCCTTTCTTGAGTTGAGCATGGTCCTTTCAGCCTTTCCCTCTTTCTTGAGTAGGGTTCCTTTCAGCTCTTTCCTGCTGTCAGCATCCTCTCTTCTTTCTTGAGTTTAAGCAATTCTTTCTGCTCTTTCAGCCTTCAATAGTTGGCTCTAGTGCGCCTCAGCAACCTTCTGCTTCTTTGTAGCTTCTACATTGCGTCTCTTATTTCCTGTGTGCACTGATATCAGGAAATTTGGGAGATCACTTGCCTTTTTCTCGGCTCATAATTCTTCGATAGGCTCACAATCGCTATTCTACTGGCACCAAGATTTGCAGTAGATAACACTAATTCATTATAAATCCGTACTGAAGTGGGGGATGGGAAGGGTGTGAGATGAAACCGTGAAGATAAAGAGATGTGTTACTCATCCTGAATCGCAAGTATGAAGAAGAATAAAGTGGTTGTTATATTTCTTCTCGGAAGCCACCCCAAACGTGGTCGAGAATATTTTATATAGGTCAAGGGACACGACCGGTTTCAGTAATAATAAATAGTTTGTTGTCTAGGGCTTTGACTATGTATATCCTTTAATCTTTTGCCTGATTCAAGGTCACGTTCAATAACAGAATAACAAAGAGGTTCTGTAGAGCCTGTGTAGGTTAGATAAGTAGGTTTTATTAAATATATCAAGAATCCCGAACACCCAGTTTCAGAAACGATAGTACGAAACGCAAGCCCATTATCATAAATCTCTGGCCATTTTATAGTCTCTGAAGTATCTTAATTGCAATTAACTTTAAATATAAATATCAATTCTTACTTGATAAGTCTGAATAAATTATATTCTATGTATTACAAGCAATTTTGTTATACATATTTCATTCGGCCAAATAAATCTCTTTATAAATAATAAATTGAATGAATTATGAAGAGAGAGAGGCTAAAGTGAGACCAAGTCATTCCAATAATAATAGTCTTTCAAAAATTAATAATAAACGTAAGCTTTCGATCCAAACTGGACCCTTAATGGCCTTTCAGCAAGATACCTGACAATATTATATATTTTTTATATCATATTATAGCGGTAAATAT
>JABUQX010024364.1:5000-29350 GCA_015478945.1 Trachelipus rathkii
CACAGACTACCTATTACAAGTTTAGCACCTTTTCATCATATTATCATAGAAGGTTTTCACTTCTTATACCTTAATTTATGTGGGAAGGATTTCACTTCCTATCTTTATTTTGTTTAGGAGGGTTTTCAACTCCTGATTTCTACCTTCGTGTTGCAGTCTCAAAGAATTTGGATCGAATTAAAGATAAAAAGGATCAATCAAGAACATTTCTATCATGGCTATATTAAAATTCCAGTACATATGACATACGAATAAAAATAAACACTATTTAAATTAACATCCCAATAGCATGAAACCCATCGCAAAATTCCTAATCCATCTATCCAACCCTCAATAACGAATCTAAGCAGTTCTCAAGAAATAGAAAACCTAGAAAAGATTATACCAACATTATAAAATCATCCTAACTATTTAGATCAATAAAAAGAACATAATTTATTTATTATTATTGTTATATTATTTTTATTATTATTTATTATTATATTATTATTATTATTATTATTATTATTATTAATTATTTTATTTATTATTATTATTATTATTATTGATTATTATTATTATTATTATTATTATTATTATTATTCAACAATTTTATTAGTTACAATTTTCTTCTCATTATTATTAACATTTTAAATTGATGGACGATTAATTTGGCTGTAATATTCATTTACCTCCCGAATGTTGAAATCAAGTCTCATCTTTGATAGCCACAGCGGAAGTTCCTCTCATAAGGATTTGGTAATTTTCCAATGCGATCGGTAATTAAACGTCCCCCACTTCACAATATAGTTTAAAGTTCCATTTTTAACATATTTTTGAATATTTTTAATAAAAACTTCTGTAAAAGGTTATGGAATGAGATTTTATACAACACAAATATATATATAATATATATATAATATAATATTATATTATATATATATACTATAATATATTATATATTTATATATAATAACTATATATAATATTATGATAGTATATATATATATATATTCATTATAATCCAAAAAAAGTAATATATATTATATATATATATATTATATATATTATATATATATGATATATATAATTATATATTATATATATTTTGATAAGTAATTATACGCGTTCCGGCATTCTATATAGAGTGCGAGCGGAGTATAACTCGACAATTTTTTTGTATTCTTATTAAGATCTCTAAACCCCCACTTCCATACGTGTTTAGACTGGAATACATATCATCTCACAGTTAATTCTACTAAACCACGGTACAGAGTGATAAGGAAGCGGAATGAAGGCGTTCCTCAAGCTTCCTACTCGGCAAGAACCCATTGTGGTTGAGAAGGGCGCGTCCTTGTCAACGGGGCGCGGTATTTCTACCATGGCCTAAGGACTCGCACTCTGTTATAGGCGTTCACTTTACAGAAAGGTGTAAAATAAGAGTAGGAACAGATTTAAACATGTAAGTTGCTAGGGCCCGCTTGAGATTGAAGACCAATCCTAGGCCGTGGGAACGATGTTGTTCCTAGTTAAGAAATTCCAAATATGTAGACAGAAAGTCGCCCAACTTGAAAATGTTGTGCAATGTGGTTTTCATTGTTTATACTTGCTTGCATAGTATTGAATTCCGATAATGTCCCCTCCCTCAGGATTTGGACTTTAGGATTTTGGTTTTATGAAAAGCCATTGCATTTCTCAAAGAGCAAGTCATGAAGAAATGAATAAGAGTACTAGACATTAAAGGGAAGAGGTCCAAGTTTGAACTAAAGCTCTCCTACGAAGTATTGATACAAAATGACTAGTGAAAAATTTTATCATTAGATTCTAAATAAAGTCATCTCGTAAGAATGAAAAGTGTTTTCTTAAACAAGTTTAAAACAACCAAATAGTTTGAATACAGACAGAAACTAAAGAACTCAGTGTTTGATGTAAGCATTGTAAGGATGTAATTTTCTTGTTTTTTCCAATCGTGCGAAAAATAAAATATAGCATAGGGAACAAGGTGGTTCTTAGGGCAACTACCAGACTGCTTTAATGTTTTTCTCTTTAAGACTCGTGATGGGATTCTTTTCCAACAAATAGGTATTCAAATTTCATTTTCAAACTCCGCAGAGTAAAAGATTTATAGTAGATTACCTGGAGGTTTGATAGGGTTTAATTTGTTTACTATATTAAATTTTCGCTTTCACTATGCTATTCTAAAAAAAAAAAAACTAAAAATTCATCTCGGGGTTATTATAGATCTTTGGTTAAATCAAGGTTGACCTATAAAATATTTTCGTAACATGGTTTTCAATCAATGATTTTTTAAGTTATTTTTCTTTTTTATTTCTACTGGCCGAGAGCTAATCCAAAAATATATCCTTAAAACTTACATTAAAACTTGCCGTATCCTTTCTCTGTCTATTGACCACTTCTTTGACCGTAGCTTGACCGTAGACTTAACTACCATGCTTTTTTAGTCTTTGAGCTGGAAGTTACATTCGTATACCATTAGGAACCATTGAAGTTTGAAAATTCTAAAACTACTTTGGCGATAGACATTCTTATAAATGTTATTACGTCAATTAAGCACTAGTTTTATTTATTCTAAGTTCATTAGTAATAACATTGTTAGTAAGAACGGTAACTCTTAAAGCGTTAGTGATAAGCTATTAGTATTTAAGAAGTTATTTAAAAATGTTTATCACAATCTGAACTACTCGTCATGATAAGACGTTTGACATTTGCACATGCAGCTGTTATGATAAAAAAAATTGAAAGAAATGACTGTAGATGCAAAATTAGATTACCTTTTATTGAATGGGAATCCTTCCTAGGTAAAAAAAAAAAAGGAAAAATCAGCTTATGACAATTGATAAAGCAGTAACAGGTGCGAGAAGAAGGACGCAAGGAAAATTGGAAGTGTTAAATGATAAATCTATTGTAAATTAATCTTAATTAGTAGACATGCAACAAAACGAATATTAAGATTAATGGCAAGGTTAGTTGGCATTCTCTTTGCTGTTGTTATTAATTTTTATTATTTTTGTTTTCTTTTTAAAATGAAATCTTTTCTGTGTGATAATGATTTTTAAAATTAAAATCGTGGGCCCCTCCTCGAGCTTTTCATTCTCTTACCATAAATAAAATAATAAAACATAATCAGCAAAAAAAAATTCCAATATTTCACTTAAAATTTGGCCAAATACTTGATTAAAATTACGGTGTGTGAAATATACAGAGGCAATGCTAAATGCATATTCAATGTCTTTTTCCATCTCAAACCGATTGACAGGCGGAGGGGAGACTGAGGATCTTCACTATAGTCCCTTCTTACATCTCCTTACTCTGCTTTAACGTCATTTTAATATTTATAAGGCGAGGATAGACAACTGAAGTCTTCATAGTAAAGTCTGCATAGTAAAGAATAACGGAAATGAACTACTCCTTCATTACCATTATCATTACCACGACCGCTAGTATTAAGATGTTTCTTATTGTTTTTGACTATAGTCTCCTTTTTAATTGTCTTTTCGCCTTGGTACTTGCCAGGATAGCAGGTACTATGTTATTCAAACATTTATGGTTTGTCGATAAGAACGCTGCGCTATCTCACAAAAACATACATAGCATAATATACAATAGTAACCTAAATTAAGAAGTTCATATAGATCTATGAAGCAACTAAAATAATTTGAGTTACCGAACAAGTCGAATGCAAAGCGATTTTAGGCTAAATTACCAATAAAAATCTTTCTTAAATTCTATGTTATAAGGATGTGACTATTAGTAGCTTTGGTTCCTTTCATCATTTTTCGGGACCTTTTACATCTAGGTAAAACGTCCACTGCGTTGACTAGATAAGACTTATATACTAGAGGTCACCACCTCTTTCGTATTGCTCAGAGTCAACAGGAAAGGAACTTTCGGCATTTTTCTATGTTATGGGTTGTCTTTGCTTCATTCATCATTTTTCGGAACCTTCTACCTCTGGGTAAAACGTTCACTGCGTTGGCTTAATAAGACTTATATACTAGAGGTCACCACCTCTTTACGTACTGCTCATAATCAACAGGAAAGAAGCTTTTAAAGTTTCCCAAACATAGTCGCTGATCTAAAGTACATCATTAAAAATCATACTTAAAACAAGACAAACAAACGAGATAGAATATAAAATAAACTATATACTAAACTATATACTAAACCAATGAGACTATCTCTCATATTCACCCAAGTTTTGACTGTGTTTCTACATCTTGGAAGTGTTTTCCTTAGCCATTACTCTCTTTTCACGGCTAATTTTAATCTCTGTGAATCGAACCAACACCTGCTCTGAATGACACCTCGGGTCATTCCTCAAAAGAAGCTTTTAGAAACATTTTGTCAAAGTTTTGGTGTGTTCCTATGACTAGAAGAACGACCTTGTTTGTTCTCCTTTTTTTAGTTTGGAGTTTTTGAACTTTCTACCTAATGAGTTTTCTTGTAATCAACAATAACAGCAACTTGGTAAAGGGAATAATAACTAACTTTCGTACTTTGATTTTTCCTAGATTAAGTTGAAAACTAATATTCGCTTTAAGAAAAGTAATTTTTTAGGAAAAAAACTTTTGACAATTTCTCAAATATGATCAACTTAAAACTCAAACAACGTTACACATATTCTCCTTTTCTTTCCTATAAATTCAAGGGTACTTTAACCGTATCTGTACATCCTTGATTATGACTTTCTCGGGAGAAGATGGTAGATGTCTTTCGTAACTATAATCAGTCCAATCTATAGACCATAATAGTAATCCAAACTAAGAACATGCAAATATGGCAAAGTAATATCTAAAATAATTGACAAAAATAAGTCTGTAATTCCACTAAATGGATTCTTGCTTTCTCTCATTCATACGGATCTTACTCGAAGTTTTAATATTGATAACCAACACATTGTACTACAGAATCTAGTGTTTTCTGGGAATTACCCAGAGAAGAGGTTCAACTTTAACTTCGATAGAAGGTATGACTGTTTACAGAGAAAAATTTTTTTACAGAAATCCATAAAAATCAATCAATTATTAACTATGTGGTGCTCTCGCATCTCACATCTTAATTCACAGTTTTCTTGATGAGTAAATTATGCGGATCACTACAAGCACATGATCAGCTTACGAGATGAAATCTTAGCATATCGTAGATTACTTTTACTCGGCGCTGTTTCTCATGGCTGGAGGTGACTCTTGTTTTTTGGAGCCTTGTCAGTAAATTTCGCGATCCGCTGCGAATAAACAGCTTTCGAAACAGAAGCCTAAGCTATTTGGTACAACATAGGAAGAATCTCTTGGTAAGACAGAGCAGTCAATGAAATGAAACAACTACCAAAACAAGCTAGAACAACTTACAAGTATTATTAAACTCTTATACCGGCTAAAAAATATGCAATATTTACACGAAAATATATTGCTGAAAACATTATCATACAGAAGGAATCTTTTATGGAAAATCCTTGTATGTAATTTCCTCGTATACACACACGGATATATATATATATGATATTATATATATAACTATATATATATATATACTATATATAGCTATATGATATTTCTAAAAAAATTACTAGTATACTATATTTATAGTACTAGTAGGTAATATATAGTATATATATGTGTAATAGTATATAATATATAATAGTATAGTATATATATATATATATATATATATATATATATATATATAATAGTACTATTATAGTTCTCCTCCAATATTAAAATCTAGATTTTGTGTTCAGTCAGATTCTAAATATGCTTTCTTTAGTGGGAGACAGTCGAAGGTGAAAAGAAAGGGACAGGGTGGGAAGGTCGCGACTGCCACCCCTGCCCTCATCAAAGGCACGATCCCAATGGAATGACTAAACTTCCCTTGCGATTTCCTCTTTGACAAGACAATTTCTTCCTCCTCTTTTCCAGTCTATAATACTCCTTGAAAGCTCACTACTAAACACTGTGTATTAAGAACATTAGATATAAGCAAAAAATCTCTTGGATGACTTGAAAAAGTGGCTTCTTTGATCGAACTGAATCTGTGTTTTACCTCTGCTATTTTATTAAACGGGTGTAAATGGAGTTTAAAAACTAGCATGCAGATCTTTTAAATTTAGCTTCTTCCTTCTCTGACCTTTTCAATGTCGTTCGAAACCCTTTTCCCTACAAGACCGGTTTTTGGAGGGGTGCATTCAGATGATCTCTTCTCCAATTCTCAATTGAGGGGCACTTCATTTTTCCCGCAATCTCCAATTACCATCGAGTGGGCCTTTAGGGAAAAAAACTAACCAGTACTGAACCGCTTGACTGTCCTTACAGGTCCAAATCCAGCAAATAAGAATGTACTTACCTTGCTAAGCGAATCTTGTCAAGACCAAAACCCTACACCGATCTACTGTCTTCCTCCTTCTCAAAATCTTTCCAAATTGCTAAAAGCAAAGATAGAGAATTAACTTTGGTGATTAACTTTTCTAATTTCGGAATTTCCTAAAGTAATATCCAAGTCTCTTTAACTTTATAATGGATTTCTAAGTTTCTAATATAATGGGAATGAAAGAGGACAACTGATCGATCTTGCTAAGGCAATCTTTCAAAACAACAAAATCCTAACAAGGTCTATTACGCTTTCTAAACCTGTCTAAGATACGAGTTCTTAACAAAGATTTTGGGTCTCTTACTCTGTTAATGATTTTTTTGAACTTTTAATACTGGAATTTACTGTTACTGGTTTATTTATCATTGAACAAAAAATAAAAAACTAATGCTGCTAAATACTAGAAACATACAGACACTCATACATAAATTAAAAAAGGATATGCCGTTCGATTACAATTTTAAAATTAACAAACAAAGAAATTAAGTGGAAATTTTGAATTGAAAATGAAATATATATAATAGTATATATAATATAATATAATAATATATATATATATATATATATTATTTATATATTATATATATATAATAATATATATATTTATAGTATAATATATATATATATATATATAATATATATATATTATATATAATGTGTTGAATTTTGATGATAAAGACATTTGATCATGAGTAAAATATCGTTAAAATGTAAATAAAAACGAAAGAAAATAGAAAACTTGATATCAAACCCAACTGAAAATATTAATTTTCTGCTATTTTCTCTAGAGCCAAAGTGGATCCTTTACTATTTGTTTCCTCTTCTCTCTCTCCCTCCCTCTCTCTCTTCTCCTCCTCTTCGACATAATCTGAGCAGCACCTCGACAACCACCTTCGGCGCTTCATCAGAAATTGGTCTGGAGATCAACTTTCTTCCCTTGCAAATGCAATAAAGGATTATAGGCAAAGAGAGTAACCAATTCACACAGGCGCATATACATCTCGTGTACATGGCTAAACGACATGCATTATGTAGTGTATCCGGATATGCCTATGGGGTTAGACGAGGACTCTCCTCGGTCCTATACAACACGCTTTCTTTTAAGGGGCTTACTGTTTAACCAAATTGACTTTTGGGAGTAACAAAACTACCAATAAATGCTTTGGCCCCTGTCCGGGGTTTATTAGGAGGTTTGTAGGGGATTCCGGCCTTACCTATTCGACCCCTGAACCTCTGGGGATTAAAAAACTACAGACAAACTCAAAACCTGTTAATGCTGTACGCCTTTGGATATGTTGTCTATTATTTTTGGGAAAAGTTCACCTTCCTTATCTCAACCTTTCCAACTCTTTTTTAACTCTATCAGTTTTTTAAGCAAAAGGGATTGAACTCAAATTTAAAATTAGATAAAAATCAATAAATAAACTAAAATGCAATCCTATATATCAATTCAAAAGCGCTGTTCATACATGGATATAGTTCTACCCATAGTACATTTACAAATATATAGTATATAATATATATATATTATATATATATAATAGTTATATATATATATATATATATATATAATATATTATATATACCTATATATATATATAATATATATATTAATATATATATATATTATATATAGACAGATATATTATATAGGTGCTTAGAGTTTAAAACTCCTCATGTCGGTCATGTTTCCTTTCTTAATTAATGAAAACGGCAATTTTAACTTTATACATGATTTACATAGGAAGGGGTACATATCCTTGTTGCAGGCCGGCCCGTCTCCTCCTCTTAATAGGTCAATAAGTATAACACATACTAAAGAAGAGGGTCGAGTATTTCTCATGTTCTCGACTCAATTAAGCCAAAATTCATTGCTGAATTAAACTTTCTATTTCTTTACATTAGCTCTAGTGACTTACGCTACAGGACAGCCTATAAAAAAGAACTTGGAATCCGACTACTCCCTAAAAGTTTTAATGAATTTTGCGCGGGCTATGCTGATAGAAGGAATTGCTAACTAGACCTACTCTTAAAGAGATAAGAGGAACTCTAAATTTTAACCTTATTAGACATAGCTTAATTATTACGCTTATCTATCTTAAGGATACTGGTTTTGAAGGGGCTTTTCACTAAGCCGCTCTATTCTACTTAACTACTTACTTCCATTATTTAAATATGTAATACATAAAACAATGCAGATACACTACTTACAGATGTTATATATATATATATATAATATATATATATATATATATATATATATATACTATATATATATTATATATATATATATATATATATATATATATATATTATATATATATATATATATAATATATATATATATAACGAAATTGACCGGGACAAATCGCCACATTTTAATGGGGATGGGTACAAGAGCCTAAAGACACCACATCTAGGCCATAGGTCGGTGCTAAAAACTCTCCGCGTGTAGGATTTTGAGTGTACATATTATATATATATTTATATATATATATAATATATATATTATATATTATTATTATATATATATATATTATATATATATATATAATATATATATATATATATTAATATAGTTATAATATATATATATATATAATTCAGTGTCTTACCACGTTTTTCCCCCCCTTTCTGGCATATCCCCTACATCTGCTTTCTTTTCCGCTCTCTCGCCGTTCGCACTGGTCCTCTCTTCGAAACTTTGTCAGACGAGGCGAGGGGGCGGAAGGTGTCCTCCTCTCTCTTTAGGTTTTAATATGCAGCGGGTCCGAAACCTCCGTGAATCACGAAGTGGATTCTTCTCTGTTTGAGATTGATTCAAGACTCTCATCATCTGTATTTGACCGAAGTAATCGTCCCAAGGCTCGCCTATAATATATAGCGGGACCTTGATAATGGTATCGCCATAACACAGCATTTGGCGCTTGTATAAGTTTAAACTAATGCTTTCACTGCTAATTATATTGGTCCCAAATGGCACATTCCATCTGTTTTGGGTGGTCTCAGTGAATCAAAAAAATTTCGTACGCTGATATCGGTCGGACAACTTGAAGTAGAGTTCGACTTGTCTATATTTCCGATAATTTCTTGCATTTAAACCCTTCAATCTGTATTGGGAAGGTCTGCATAAGGCTACGGTCCTCTCCTTTCTTTGTAATGCCTCAAACGTAGCACGAGATATGAGGGACAAACCCGCCGCTGTGTCGATCACGGCCGTGGCGTCTAAACCACGCTGTTCTTTTTTAAAAGCGAGTGTTATTTGACAGCAATATTGTCCTCCCCTCTGTGCCACTTTCTCAAACCTTTCTGATTCCATAGATAACTCGGCCACCGTTTGCATTAAAGTCGTCTCTTTCTTTACCTTATCATCTCGTTGGCGGACTGAAATTTGGGAAGGTAAAGCAATTGCTTCGGTTAGGGATGTATTTTCCTTTACATTGTTTGTTCGTGGCCGAACTGAAGCCTGTATCTTCTCTTCATCTTCAGGCTTTTCTTCTTTTTCCTCCCCCTCCGGGGGTTTCTCTTCTTTCTTCTCCTCATCTTTCGTCTTTTCTTCCTTCTCCTCCGCTGATACGACTTTCAACACCAATTTGGATGCTTCTACCTTTTCACCTATTGTCTCTATCTCTGTTCTTTCATCTGTTATAGCTAACACAGAAACTTCATCCATATCCTCCTGCTCCTCTTCAACTAAATATCGGGGCAAGATTTCTCTTGCCAATTCTATGATTCTTTCTATCAAAACTCCGGTATTTAAATCTGGATCAAAATTTCTTAGGATTGCGGTTCTTAATAAAGAACCATTCTCTTTTGAAGCAACATGGTCTAACACTTTGGTTATGATCATATAGTTAACTTTTTTGCTTTCAAATAGACTTCCTAATGGTTCATTTTCAGATTTTCTCTGATAATTATCTATCAGACGTTTAACCTCTCTTATAAAAGTAGGGAATAGAATATTTCTGGCACCTTTATAGGCAATAAATCTCATCATCGCGTCTATGTGAGATCCACCAGTTGAAAGAATACTTCTGTTGTCCATAGGAACTTCGACTATTTGAAATGGTTTTACAATTAAACAAGGTCTCTTCGCGTCATTTTTACAATCAAATTGTATCTTGGCCTGAATCTTATCTTTTTCCTCTGAGCTTTTTCCAAGGGTCGAAGCATCCGGGGAATCTCGATCTCCTCCTGAGCAAGATGCTCCCGCTTCACTCTCTCTCTTTCTCTCACCTCTCTCCTTTATCTCAAAAACTTTTTCTTCATTCCCCATCTCATCTTCCTTCTTCCCCTTTTCTACCTCGCCTACTTCTTTCATCTTTTCCTTATCCGATTGGACAGGCGTGTCCGTTTCCCTCTCTTCGGGCTTTGACAACGCCTTCCGATTTTGTAACAGGGCTGTCTTTCCCTCCTGGGAAATGCACTCGTTCGCTGCTTGAGCTGGGGTGTCTGACAGGTAGACCTGCAATTTGCTTTCTGCCATCCTACCTTCCTAATGGGTTTCAATGGCTTGTTAGTGGAAAATGAAAAGTGAAGCGATATAAAGTAGTGTTAGTGGGAATACGGCAATTAGGGAAATGAGAAAAATGGTTTTGATATTGGATTTATATAAAATGATCTCCAACTACTTAATGGAAAATCTTAGACTATATAAACAAGCAAAATAAGGATTTATGAGGTTAATTGCCTATAATGAATTATACTGGCAATAACATATTTGTTCCACTTGTAATCTTTACATACAAAAAAATGCATCAGTTTGAAATAAAATGCAAATATGCTAAGTTGTTAAATTAAAATGACAAAATGTTCCAATCCTTAATTTTTTTCTCTTTGTGACAATGCTTCTTATTTCGGTCCTTTTTTAATTACTCATTAATTTTAATTATCTAAGTTTATATCGCTGCTGGTTTTCCTCGATCAAAATTAAAACTTTCTGAGATTCAGTACAATTATGATTGCTTATCAATTAAAAATTCTTTTTAGAATTACTTTTATTTTTTATATTTATAATTGTGAAAACTATAATTATAAATGCAAAAGTAATGGCTATCTTTAATCTATTCAATATATGCAAAACAATTTTCTCTAAAAAAGATTCTAGTAAGATAGAGGAGAATAAGAATTATTGACTGTTTCTTTCTATTCCTCCTTATTCCTTCTTTTCCAGAGACATTGCTACAACAAGATTTTATCGTTCACAGTTCAATGCAAGAAACTATTCGTGCCTCATCACTTGGCGATATCAGGTGAACGAACAATGTGGGCAACGTTAGTGAGTCACCATCTCGAGCTCTCATGGCGTGTACGCTTAAACTCACGAATCATGTACGCTGTGCGTATAATTATATATATATATATATATATATATATATATATATATAATAATATAATATTATATAATATAGTAATATAATATATATATATATTATATATACATATATATATATAAGGTTATCATTAAATATACTTTTTCTACTCGAAAAATATTTATCAATAATTAAAATGATTATTAGATTAGGATTTTTATACTACGTAATTAATTTTTTTAAAAACAATAACTCGAATATATCATTTACATTCGCAATATATAATATATATATTATATATTTTATATATATAATACTTATATATATATATAAATATATAATATGTATATATATATATAGTATATATATTTATATTATATATAATATATTATATTATATATATAGTATATATATATATAGGAATATAAATGCTACCTGCAGTTGCCTCCCCGAATTTGGGGTAAGGTTCTCCCTTGCTCGAGACTCCTCCCTCTTTACTATTGACTCGGGATGAATTTTTAGCACTGAGTATAGCTCTCGCAATTGTTTTCTGCGAGTGCGATGCTGTATGTTCTGTTTGTGGCTTTCCGTGTAGTGTTACCAACTGAGAGAATTCGTTTGGCGGTTTCTCCGTTCTTTTGTTCGTCTTCCCTCGGTTGGCTACATCACAAACCTGTTCCTGTACGTCAATGTACGCGTGTGTGTAAGGTTAAATTGGGTTTATATATATATATATATATATATATATATATATATATATATATAATATATATATAATATATATATATATATATATATATATATATATATTAGTATATAATATATATATATATATATAATATATGTCATATATATGCTTTATACATATATTGGGACAACACCCATACGTAAAAATAAAAGGTTTTTTTTTTATCAGATAACCAAATTATGCTATCTTCGTATGGTCCTCTTTGGGACAATTCCTCCTTCCCTTAGGATCTGTACATACACGAACAAACGAATAACTAACTTTCTTACTCATATATTCTTTCTCGAACATACGGGGTTAGTTATATCATTCAACAACTCATTCACAAAAATAATAATTAATATTAAAAATTAATTTATTTTTATAATGAATCAATTTGGCTAATAATTAAAAAAAAATTTTAATGGTATTTTCTGACTTATGTAATTTCCTTTAATTATGGATATTGCGTTCCTTAATTTTTTGTAAGGGACAACTTAGCTCTTTGATTCCTGCTGTTGCACGGAATCTGTTTTCCGGGAGGTTTCTCTTTGACTGTTGACTGTTGAAGAATTCTGTTTAGCGCTGGTATGAGTGAGGGCGCGATTTTCTTCTTCGGGTTTGTTCTTAGGGAGTTAGTTAATTTATTTATTTATTTTTTTTATCTATGTTATGATTTTAGTACTGTTTATAGCCTTATATATTGTAACTATGATTGCCCTTTTAAAATACATTTATTATCTTTTTAATTACCTCCTAATCGAGACTGTAACTAATTACTTTTTTACTTTTCTGTTCTGACTGCGGCTTTTTCTTATGAAGATTTCCTTGATTCGATTTTCCTTCTGGAGCCAATTTTTGTGCGTAAATAGCGATTCTGACAACAGAGGATTTCTAATCCACGGCTAGATTAGCCACTTGTAATTTGCCACTTCAACGGCTTTCCGGATTCTATCCTAGGCTAAGTCGACAATTGTTATGCAATTGGCGATTTTAACATCAGAAGATTTTCCTGTTCGTATTCTGGCATAGGTTAGCCAATTGTAATGAATTGTAATGCTTTTTTGCCGCTATTAGACTATTCGTTGGATACAGTATTCCTATATAAGTTTAGTACCTTTTTTCCCTTATTATAATAGAAGGTTTTCACTTCTTAAATCTTAATTTATGTGGGAAGGTTTTCACTTCCTATCCTTATTTTATTTAGGAGGATTTTCAACTCCTGACTTTTACTTTTGTGTTACAGTCTCAGAGAATTTGGTAATTAAAGATAAAAGGATCAAATCAAGAAACATTTCTATCAGGCTATATTAAAATTCACAGTACATATCTGACATAGAATAAAATAAAAACTTTAACATAACATCCCAACCATGAAACCCATCGCAAACATCCTATCATCTATTCCAACCCTCAATAACGAATCTAACAGTTCTCAAGAGAGTTCCCTGGTTGCTTTTCAGATTATTACATACAATAAAATAAAATCAATCCTAATATAGTTAAGATCAGGATAATAAAAGAACATAATTATTATTAATTCCATTATTATGTATTATTTTTAACATTATTAGTTATTATTATTATTATTATTATTATTATTATTATTATTATTATTATTATTATTATATTATTATTATTATTATTATTATTATTATTATTTTAACAAATTTTATTATTATTATTATTATTATTATTATTTATTTAAACATTTTAAAATGATGAAATTAGGGAGAGTTTCTGTAATATTCATTACCTCCCGATGTGAAATAAAGTTTTCTCTATCTTATAAATAACTAATCAAAGAAAACGATAATTGGGCTAACGTTTTTATCTGACAATCCGTAATATAAACAACTCCCCCCACTTCACAAATATAGTTTAAAGTATCTTGCTTTTAACATATTTTGAATTTGTCATAAACAACTTCTGTAAAACGGATATTATGGAATGGAGTATTCTTCTATAGCAACACAAATACTAACAATTCAAGTTTTAGATAACATATATATTATACATACTATATAATCATATTATATATATGATAATATATATATATATATAATATATGATATAATATATATATTATATATATATATATTATATATATATAGGCTATATATATATATAGTATATATAAACATTATATATATGTTAATATATGATATATATATAGGATATATATATTACTATATATATATATATATATATATATATAGGATATATATATATATATATATATATAATATATATATATAATAATATATATATATATTATATATATTTTGATAGTAATATACGCGTTCGGCAATTTATAATATCACTATCTTAATAACATTTTGTATATTCTATATTAAGTATCTCTAAACCCCTCAACTTCCAATACGTGTTAGTCTAGACATAGTATCTCACAGTTATTTCACTAAACCTACGGTAGGCAAGTATATGGAAAAGCGGAATGAACGGCGTCCCTCAAGCTTCCCTACTCGGCCAAGACCCATTGTGGTTGCAAAGGGCGCGTCCTTGCACGGGGCGCGTGATTCTAACTGCTAAGGACTCCCACCTTTATTGCGTTTACCTTTAAGAGGAAAGGTGTGAAAATAAGAGGAAGAACAGATGAAACATGTAAGTTGCTAGGGCCCCCGCTTGACCAATCTTAGTCGTGGACAATGCTTGTTCGAGTTTAAACATCTTCGGGCAAATATGTAAGATCGGAAAGGCGCCCTAATCTCGAAAATGTTTAGTGGCAATGTTGTTATTCATAGTTTTATACTTTGCTTGCACAGGTAATTGAATTCCGATATATATATAATATATAATGAGTTATATATTTATATATATAATATATTATATTATATTATTTATATTATATATATATAATAACTATAATATATAATTATAAATAATTATATATATATATTTCGAGAGAGAAGAGAGAGAGAGAGAGATGAGAGAGAGAGAGAGAAGAGAGAGAGAGAATGAGTAATTAAGATAGAGAGAGAAATAATAACTTCAGGAAATATTCAATAATGACGGGTCAGCTTTTGGCGACGATCAGTTTGACGAATCAGTTTTTTAATAAAATAGACTTTTGTTCCTGAGTTTCATAGAAATTAATTATTTTCTTAATGTCATAGATGACTACAGTGATTATTCAATAATTTTTCCTATATATTTTTTAATTAATAACACGTTAACACTTTCAGATGCTATATATATAAATATTTCTCGGAAAAATTGATAACAAAACACGTGTCATATGACAGGGCCAAGCTTTTGGCGACGAATTCAGTTTGACATCAGTTTTTTAGCATAGAGTATATTTCATATTACAATTCGGTCTTCTTAAATTTATTTGATTTTTAAATGCTTTAAATAACTGGGATATTCAATAATTCTCTTCCTAATTGATATTTTTTTTAATTAATAACAGTATTACTCTCATCATGCTATTATAAATAATTTTTTGGAAAATTGATACAAAGACACGTTAACAAATTTCAAATTCCTGTAACATAACTTCGGCAAATAGGGAGCGGGAATATATCTACTCGAAAAGGTTGATATGGTAAATCGATATTTCTTGCGTGCTCCTCATAACGGAGAAAGAACCTATATAGTATTAGTATATATATATATATATTATATATATATATATATATAGGTATATATATATAGAGTATATATATATATAGTTGAATAGTATATATCAATATATATATATTAGTAAATATCATTCGTCGTCGTCCTCCTTTCCGCAAGGATTTTTAGTGAGGTGGCCCTGCAACATAGCATCGGACTAAAAACAAGTTGTAGAAACATTGATAATAAGTCGACAAGGAAAGCCCCCACCTGTAATAGCCCATTACTACCCGCTTCCGCTGCGGGCATAACTCTTAGTGAGAGCTCGTCGCTGGTCCAAAAAAAATCACCTAATAAGGCGGGCTTCACACGGCGCAACAGATCCTCATGGGTGGGTATCTTTTCATGGTGGGGTTCACAACTTGGGGCCAGCCCACAATCATGCCTCCTTCACAAAACCCACACCATTCACAGGGGCGATGCTATTGACGAGGACGCAAGTAGGTAGATGCACTCTTAATGAGCGTGTGTGCGGCTTTGGGCCGGCACGACCATTATGGCATTGTTGAGCGCCCTATCGTATTATGCACCCTACCTGTATCTGCGCGTTCTTGGCTCTTTCAAACTCCTCATTCTTTTCGCTTCACTGAACTTAATCCCACAATTAATTTTCGGTTCACAAGTCCGGTCGTACCAGTACACTACACCAATATCATTCGTTTAAACAACGGCAATATAATCTATGTCTTTTCCATATGACCAAGACAATTTAATATACTTTTCCATTTTTTCTCTCATTTACGCCCTTCTTCACACACACAGCTCCCCACGCTGTCTGCCTCAGCCGTTTTGCTTTGTGCTGCCATCTAGTGGCGGAGTTTTCATTCACATTTGATAAACGGAAACTTAAACATTCTATCATCGGAAAATTTAAAATAGAGATAAATACTAAATCCTGATAAATACGTTGTAAAATTAATTAAAACTCCACTTAAAATAACTTGAAATTTCATTTATTAATTAGATTTAAAGTACAGATGTTTAAAAATTAAATTAAACTTATAAATATTTAATAAAAAGCAACTAATAACCACAATCAATGAATGACTCATTAGTCTTAATCAAGTGTCTATCACATTCTTAATAAAAGTATATCAATAATAATTGGTAAAGAAGCATGCATTAACCCCTCTAGAATTTCCCAGTTAACCCATTAACCACTGGTCAACTTTAAAAATTTTGTTTTTTGTTTTTTTTTGGCTATGCCAAGATATTTTATCGAATTTATGGTATATCGGGTTGTGCTGATTTTCAAAATGACCATTAGTCTGGGGTCTCATTTACTCCTTTGAGATACAGGGTGTTCCAGGTATACTCTTATACAAATATCTTTTTATTGCATATTTTTACAGTAATATCGTTTTATTTCATTTTAACCCCGTCCCTTATATATATTACTTATATTTTTTTCTTTATTTATCCAGGAGATATCCATGGGCAATACACGGAAGAGCCTGTTATTTGAATCAACGCAGCCCCAATGTATTTCTGCTACATCTGTGGTGAATAAATTGCCAGGCAGAACCAAACGAAGAAATATTACGAACCGTTTTGCTGACAGCAAGCACATATACTGGCTATTACTTTCGGAGATGAAACACTCGGAGACCAATTAAAGCATAAGTCTGGGACTTCCCCACATCGGTCTGAAAAACGGTGTTTCGAAAATACTACTACAGTTGGAAAAATTGGACCGAACGAAAGAAAAGGATTCGTAACAATTTTAGGTGTGCCTAATGGATTATGGCCGCGGAGCCAAAGAATCATCCACAGTGAACTGCCTACATATTTAAATTGAAGTTAATGTGAAAGGTATCAATGATTACAGAGAAACGTACAATTGAGTATCCGCGATTTGGATTTACAGCAAGGGACCCTAGCTACCCACTCCGACGATGTTCCCCATCCACAGTCGCTTCATACCACTCCAGACTAAAGCATTCGTCATCGACATGAAGAAAGATATCCAGATTAGGAAATGTGCACACGGTGCACTGATAAGTGTGTACCGTGACCTATGAAGAAGATGTAGCTTCTACACCAGCAACAGTTCATCCCAAGAAGAGATCAAATGAATTAGGTCGAAGAGTAAATTAGTCTTCCAAAACAAAGAAATCTCTGAGCTTCTTAACATCTAGACTAATGATTAGAAAAACGAACTTCTACAAGGCGACCGAATGTAAAATAGGTCACTCAACAAAACTGAAAGAGGAATATGAAGAATATAAGAACTCTTGATCTTGCAGAAGCTTCAGATATAGTGAAACACCAGCTAGGAATCTATGATGCGATTGATTTCAAGATGGTCAACATCTTACTTGGACAGCAAAGCGGATATTCACTTAAGTACCTTCGTTTCATTGCCTTGAGGATAAGTAGGGACCTAAAGAAGACCACGTAGGCGGAAAAGTATGTCATGGCCCTGCTAGGGAAATATTGACCCTGATAATGACATACAATATCATTCACAGAAACCACTGGGTTGACAGGGGAAAAAATATTTTTTTCCCACCACTCACATCAAACTAGGACTGCATGAAGACAATTATGATTTAGGGCCCTAGACAAAAATAGTGAATGTTTCAAATATATTTGCAGATTTTTTCCAGGGCTGAGTATGGAAAATGGAGAAACTCAAAGCTGAATCTTAGCGGCCTCAAATTCGCCAAATCAACATCAAGGATGACAATTTCAATAAATTCCATGACTGAATATTGAAGCATTACTGCCATGGGAGAAAAGTTTACGTCTAATGGTTGTTCAGAACCTTTATTGGGTCCAATCATATAAATCTGGGCACAAACCATAATGCTAGAACTCGTACAGACAAATGCATTCAGACTTTCCAAAATTTACGAATAGCTACAAATATGAGCAATAAAAGTATCACTTTTCACAATAAGTCACTAAGATACGGTACCGGATAATCTAACATGTTTAAGAGATGAGGAACAAGGGGAAGATAAGGACTTACAACATAGATATCAAGAGGTGAAGGAAGAAGATTACCAAGGAATGATGGGGAATTAAACACACAATGACTGGAAACAGACTATTGTTGGAGCCTTACAAAACAGAGATAATCAACACATTAACTGCACACAGAAAGAGACAATCAAACTATAAGGACAGCGATTTGTAATGCATGAATTGTGATTTCATTGTACTGAAATTGAATGTTTTGACCTAATTAGCATTTTTTTATGTACTTAACTCATTAACAATTTGCGATATATATCTTTAACATGGTTATTTTTTAGTAGAATACGTTACAACCTAACATAAATTGTCGTTATTAATGTATTTTTGTGACCACCCTGATAATCTCAAAAACTAGAGCCAATCTAAGAAAACGGAGATCATATTCGGAAACAGAGCAACAAGTTACCTAACAGAGATTTTCCGCCAAAATTCTTTGTTTCTGGCCCAGGTGTAATAATATAAAGAATAGATACTTAAAGAAGCCGCATTGTCCTTTTTTTAGACTGTCACAGTCAACAATAAAAATTAATAAGTAAGAAAGCCAACATGGCCCCTACTAGAAAAGTCCCAGTAACCCATAAATGAATTATAATAATAAGAAATAATACTTATAATGAGGAGTAGTAAACATGTCCCAGTCAAACCAATAGATAATTAATAATTAAAAATAAATTAATTACCAAAGCGCATTGACCCCTCTAGAATTTTCCACAAATCAACTCATAATAAATAAGAAATATATATACTTAAGAAAGCCGCATGGTCCTTTTTAGACTATCCCAGTCAAACCAAAATAAAAAATCCTAATAATTAGAAAGCCGCATTGGCCTCTAGAATGTCCCAGTCAACCCATAAATAAATAAATAAAAAGAATTATTTACTTATAACGCAAGGCAGCATGGGCCTCTCAAGACTGTCCCAGTTCTTTTTAGACTGTTCCCATCAACCCATAAAAACTAAATAATTGAGAAGCCCTGCATTGGCCCCTCTAAGAATGTCCCAGTCAACCCATAAAAATTAAAGAATTAGAATAATTTTTATTTAATAATTAATGTAATTAATGAATAGTATTTAATAATTTAAGAAAGTCACATTTGGGAAATTACCTAGAGTCCCAGTCAACCAACAAAAATTAAATAAATAAGAATAATAATTACGAAGCCGCAATGGACCTATCATAACTGTCCCAGTCAACCCATAATTAAATAATTTAAGAATAAAAATAATATTCATTAATTATTATTATTCATGGCTTTGGCTGGGACAGTCTAGATAGGCCATAGCGGCTTCTTAAGTAGAAATACTATATATTAATTATATATGAAGGATTGACTAGGACATTCTAGAGGGAAGCCAAATGCGACCTTGTTTATATTGTGGTTATTTCTAAATTATTAATTTTGTTTGGATTATTGAATAATGGAAACAGTCTACAGTAAAGTGAAAATAGCATATTATCATTTATTGCATCTATTCACTCATTACATTAATTATTTATTCAAAAATTATTTCTTAAATTCTAAAGTTTTTATGGTATGAACTCAGGGACACTTCTAGAGTGCCATGCGGCTTCGTCACATTTCATTACAATTTGATATTAATCTCTGAAACAGTCTAAAAAGGACCAATGCGGCTTCTCCTTAAGTAATTATTACTTATTATATTGAAGCTCACGACTGGACATTACTAGACGGAATCAACTTGTAGGCTATAATTATATATTCCTTTTAATTAATTACATATATTACATAATAATTAAAAATATTATACTTATTATTGGTTGACTGGGACAGATTAGGTAGGCCCATGCAAGCGTTACATTAAGTATTAATTACTTAATTATATTATGGGTTTTACATGGACATTCATAGACTAGAGACCAAATGCCGGTCTTAACATAATTATTAATTTTATTGGTTGACTAGGGACTCATCTAAAAAAATTTCTTGAGTAAATTCATTAATAAATTAATTCATTATTACTGATGAAGTTGACTGGAAAATTACATAGAAGGGCTAACAATGCAGGCTTCTTAATTATTATTTTTAATATTAATTATTATTGGTTACACAGGGACAGTCTAGATAGGGCCCATGCTCTCCTTCTTTAAAGTATTTCTATTTATTATTTTATTATGGGAGTTGACGAGAGACATTCTGGGAGATGAGCCAATTAGCAGGATTCTTAATTATTAATTGTTATTGCGTTGACCTGGAGACAGTCTTAATTAAGGACCATGCGCTTAACTTAGTATCTTCTATATTATATTATGGGTTGATGGACATTCGTAGAGAGGTTAACTGCAGCTTCTTAATTATATATTCTGAGATAATAATAAGGAAGGCTTGCAAATAACCTGTCTCTTAAGAATAAGTCCCAGATCAACTCATAATAAATAAGAATAATACTTAAGAAGCCGCATGAGTCCTTTTTAGACTAGTCCCAGCCAATAAAATAAAACAATAATAATTATTAAAGCACGCAATTTACCCCCTCTAGAACTGTACCCAGTCAACCCATGGTGATAAATATAATAAGAATAATACTTAAGAAGCCGCATGCGCTCTAACTAGACAACTACACGCCTCATTCTTATACTCAAACAGCCAATCTACCCTCCATACGTTGCTTACGTTGCGACCTTCTCCCGCAATATCTAAATGTCTTTCTATTAAATAGTGACTAAAATATGTAAAGACATATTCATACTGGCCTAACATATCTTAGCTATTGACACTATACAAAAACAATATATATAATAAGTCTTGCATCTGCATTAATTTTCAATGGTTTAACCCTAGGCCCTAAGCTCTGGGTTCAAAATCTATAAATATAGTCGATGACACAAATGAAACCGCAACACTAAAGAGTGTTAGACAATACGGGTGCAATGCCAATTAGCTTTTGTATGAACAATTAGACAAAAAAATATAAATATAAAAACTAACATGAATATTTATAGTTGTAATTTTATTTATTTTTATTATTCTATCTGAAGCTTAAATCCACTAAATATCACAAAAAACTCTAACTAATAACTAAAAGCTAAAATAAAAAAAATAAAAAAATTAAAAAAAAAATCAGTATAAATCAAAAAAATCAATATTATTATATAAAAAAAGATCAAGTAAGTATTTAATTTGAATTTTCGTGCCATCCATGTCCGTAAGTGTAATTTTGACTTACTTAAATTCTAATTATCAGAGTTTGTTGTTGTGAAAAGCGAGGGAGAGATGGCACCGAAAAAAATCAATTGATTTAAAAATCAACCTGATTTTTTATGACTTATTTTTTTAAAAGAAACAATTATTTTAAAGGAGAATTTTATCGATTTTTTTTTATATTTTTATTTTTCATTCTTTTATTTGAAAATTTGATAAACTTTTGTATATTTAAGTGATTATTGAAATAGAAACCAAAAATTAAATAAAAAACAAATATATATATTATGAAGTTTTTATAATATATTTTTTTCACATTTTCAACGCAACATAACACTACATTAGGACACAATACTGATAACCCAGTGGGTCCTCTAACAAGGTTTTTAATTCTTTTAAAATAAGTAAATCATTCTTTAGTGTGCTGATTTCATTGTTTTCTATTGTAAGATTTTGAACCCAGAGCTAGGGCATAATTATAAAAATTTGAAAATTAATGCCAAGATGCAGACTAAAATTATATTAATTGTTTATGACTATAATGTCGATATAAGTAGATATGACGTTGGGCCAGTATTACAATATTGTTCACAAGATTGGGGCCCCCTTATTTAAGATATTACATAGAAATGCTGAGGAGAGTACAACGTAAAGCAACAAGGAGAGGAGGATAGATTTTTTTCTGTCTTTGAGGATAAGAATAGGACGTGAAGTTGTTAGAGAGGCCCATCTGTGGGCTTCTGAAGTAAGTATAATCTCTATTTTATATATTTTATCATTGGGTTGGACTGAGGGACATTTAAGAGGGGCCAATGCGGCTTCTAATAATTATATTTTATTGGAATTTAGATTGAAGATGGAGACAGAATCGTAAAAGGCGACCACCCACTTGACCCGCTGCATTGTAATCCAACATTTCTAGCCCAACAGGAAGAACAAATTTTCATAATAGACCAGCGATTTGTTAACTGCATTAATTGTTGAATTTCCATTTCTTTATCATAACTTTGATAACAGTGAAAAGAATTGAAAGCAATTTAGCATATTGTATTGTACTTACTCAATTGAACAATTGATATAGCTAATCTCGGAATTGTTTTTTTTTGTTTATTTGTGATTACGTTACCAACCTAAATAAATTGTTGTTAACTTAATGATACTTATTAGGTTAACCACCGCTGTTCTATCTCAAAAAACATAGAGACCAAATCTTAGGAAAACAAGTCATATTACGAGATCAGAGCAACAAGGCTATCACTATAAATGACCTTCAAACTGTGTATTGCGCAAAATCTTGATTGGCCATTGTATATTATTCATTGATTTATTATACGTTGGCTGGGCTTCTTTTCATTTTTCCCAGAGAAAAAATACTCGTAAATTATTATTCTTATTTACCTTAATACTTTCCTGGTGACCAAAATATTCATATAGGCGCCCAAGGAGTCTTTATAATTCTTATTCTTATTAACTAGATTTATTGTTGGTTTGACTGTGACAAGTCTGGTAGAGCCATCATGTGGCTTCTTTTAATTACTAATTACTTTCATTAAATTACATTAATTATTTTTAAAATTATTCCTTAATTCTAATTATTATGGGATTGATATGCGGGACACCCTCCGCTAGGCACCTTTCGGATTCTCTGCCGTTTCTGTACTGTTCTCTTACCTCCATATATATATATATATTAGTATATATCACTATAGACCATGAGTAGATATTATCACATAGTAACGAATATATACCATATAGCCACTTCATCCATACATTATATAATAATATTATCTATATATACTATATATATATATATATATATATAATATATAATATAACATATAATATTAATTATAAGTATATAATAATAATACTATATATATATATTATACTATATATAATATAGTATTTATATATATATTTCGCCCAAGAAAGTCACGAATCTGAAAAAATAAAATCAAAAAAAATCCCCAAACCATGGCTATTGAAACATCGAAGATTCTATTAAGGAATAAAAGAAACACGATTCGCGAAAACATTATCAGATGAGATCTTTTTCTTTCGATTAAGGATATTATAAAATATTAACAGAGCATTTGTATTTTTATGGACAATCGATAGTTTTTTTCCGATTAATCAACACATGTTCTAGAATCTATCGTCTGT
>JABUQX010024365.1:2500-15446 GCA_015478945.1 Trachelipus rathkii
TAATTTATTAGTTACCACTCAGGGCTCAGTACTCACCAACCCCCATGAATATTACTTACGTTTCTCAAATAGGTATTTTTTACTTACCTCGTTACACATAAAAAAAATAATAATAATTACACTGTTTTATAAATATTATATTTATTTTATAACCGAAATAACTTTTTTTCTTATATTTTATTTTTATTTGCCTTTGAAAAGAAAAAATTTGGAGTTAACCAACCCACACCGTCTAGTGATCAGTGTGAACACAGGACATAAATAAGTAAAATAACTCAACCTTTGCCCAGCCCTAAGTAAATACTTGCGCTTAACACACGCGCGCGCACACACACACACACACACACACACACACACACCACACACACACACACAAATATTAATAATATATAATTATATAATAATATAATATATATAAATAATATATAATATATATATATAATATATTATATCATATATAATATATATATATATGGGCGTAGGTAGGATTTCATATATATACTTATATATATATATATATATATAGTATATATATATATATATAAATATATAATATAATAATAATATAATAATATATATATAATATATATATAATATATAATATATTATATATAATTATATATAATAATATATATATATATGTGTGTTGTGTGGTGTGGGGGGTATCGCAGGATTTGACTTAGATGTGGCAAATGTAGATGACTTTATGTCCTTCTCACACTGATATAGACGGTGTGTGTTGGTTAAAATCCAGATTTTTCCTTTTCAAAGGTAATAAAAAAATAATAGAATAAAAAAGTTATTTCGGTTTTAAAACAAATAAAATAACAAGTCAACAACATTTGTAGTTAAAAAATTTTATGTGTCACTAGGTGAGTAAAAAAAATACCTGTTTGAGACACGTAAAGTAATATTTATTGGGGTTGGTGAATACTGAGTCCTGAGTGGTAACTAATACCAAATTAAACAAGCATTAGACGCCTTTAATTTTCAGCGAATTTCGCATTCATTTGTTTTAATTCGTTCATTTTTTTTCACTTACTATTATATCTATGAATAACTCATCCTACTAATCCATTAAGCCGTCTTCGTTCATTGTGTTTCTTAGCCAAGTCTTTACTCTTCGCAGAGTGATGAAAGACCTTTCAATGGTACTTGTTAAACATAGTAGCTAAAATGCTGGGACGTAGTTTTCTGAAAATTTAGTCTCTAAAGAGGATGAAAGTGAGTCAAGATAAGGCACAAGTACAAAACGCTTCCAATATCAGCAGAAGTTTCCAGCAAGATGATTGTTATTTGATGGATTGACTTTTCTAGGTGGTGCAATTTCTACTAAGAACGCAGTTAATAACAGTAGCGGATAAGAGCAGATCACAATATTTGATCAGCAGTTTGCAGTGTCTTTGACAAACTTTTCAAAATTCTTTGGAGCATGATCAGGGCCCTATAAGGTCAATATTTTTGTTGAATATCGTTAGCCACTTGTCAAACTAAAAGCAAATATTGGCTATTACGAAGAGGTAATAATAAATGGGTCTTCTGCTGCCGAACAGTATAAAAAAAAGCTGTTTTTCTTGTTTGAATGTTGCCTTCCTTTGACATTTTTCTAACTTCAAAGATTTTTATCATATTTGTATGGAAAATAGCAAACTATGATATTTTTGAGGCCAACAGGTTTCAAAGTTTAGGCAAGTTGGAATGTATTTTCTCTTAGGGTGGGAGTCTCTGAAAAAGTTTGTTTTTATTGTTGCAATATCATTTGGAATAATGTTTAGGTCATTAAGACCAAATTAAGCCATGTCTTTACACAGTTGAAAATAAATCCTTTTTGATATTTTCCCGCAGTTTCTTTTGAACTCCCATGTTCTCTCTACAATTCTGCGAAGCCGTCGTACCCCTGACCAACGCATTAAGACTCGGATCCAAATCTTTTTTCTAAAAACAAATCAATCGTTTTGGCAATGGTTTACCATCCATCGATCCATTCTTTCAAGAACTTCAAACCCAAGAAATTCTTCTCTACAGTCATATTTTCAAGATCATAAAAACCTTAATCCCATAGATAATTGTTCATTGCCTGACAAATCCACGTTCAATCTGCCAACATGGGTAGAATCAAATTTTTTTTGCATTCCGTGACAATCATGTTTTTTTCTGTATGATAATCCACACGCAAATTGAAAAGTTCATTTTGAATCATCGGAGACGTTCAGACGGCTTTCTTCTGTCCTTAATTAAATATGTTCTTTCAATTTCACATCACCACTTTTTATTCGCAGTTTAATCAGGTCTTTAAAAATTCCCTCATGCAGGCCTATACCTTTTAAAGGGGTAGTCATGGGTTTCGCAGAAAATTATGGTCTTCAAATTTGCTGTATATTTCTATTATTTCTGCAATTGTTTTTTAATACGTCTGCGCTGAATATCAACGGAGTACCTTCCGTGATTGATTTACCAGCTTGACAGCCCGCGAAATGCTATCAACATACTGAGAGCTCAGTAGTGTAGTATACCTAACTAAGGGTGACAGATTTAGCTGTAAATCTGGCAACCTGCTCATATTTTGGCTTTTTTTAGCATTTTTACGCATTTTTTGCTTTTTCGTTGGCAACCCTAGCAACCTGGAAGAAAAAACGAAGTTTTTTTTTTTCTAAATAATAAAAAATAAATAAATAAATGAATAAATAAAGAAATAAATAAAATAAATAAATAAATAAATTTAAATAATTAAATAAATAAAAATAAATAAATAGTAAATGTTTAATTAACGAATTATTATTATTTTTTATTGACGTGCATATTCCCGCACCGGTTGCGTCATCACTCTGCGCCGCGCCGCGCCGCACGCACCATTCCTTATGGACTAGTACTACTACAGGTTAGGGTTATCGTATCGAGCTAAAATTTGGTGGGGCCCCAGATGATGACGTAATCTCGTTGTAGACGAGATTACGTACCCCTGCGTCCCCCGTAAGGGGTTGACGCTGCCCCCCTAAAAATCGAAATGTTGTGAGAAAGCTGAAAATTTGGGAGAGCGGATTTGAGTCGATTCTAAAAGACTTGTTCGGAATCAGAGGAGTGCATCGCACCGGTCTGGTCCGGTCGGGGTGGTTAGTAATATTGTATAATAAATACGAATTAATTGTCTTAGTACGGTTATTGGACCTAATAGATCTCGAAAAGACGGTTATAATGTCGAATGGGTTCAAGAACCCCTAAAGGGAGTTCTTCCCCCTTAGAAATGAATGAAATGCATAACAGAAGTGGAGAAAGGAGACAGATTCGACTCAGAGAAGGAATGAGTCGGTGAAGGAGTCTGCGTCAGCAAGAGTCGGAGTCACTACCGGCACCGGTGCTGGAGCCGGTGCGATGCTGAGCTAATAAAAACATTCGATTATAACAACAATGTTAGTGTCCTTATATATGTTATCGAGTCTGTAGATTTCGAAAATGATGGTTTCAGAACCATCAAGAAAAAGTAAATAAATAAAAAATAAATAAATAAATAAAATTTCTTATCTTTTTAGTTTATAACTTACAAATTTACGTTTTTACATACCCTAAAGCAGTAAATTAGTAAATCAGTAATCAAACTGCCCTCCCACCCCTTTCGTGATCTATTGACTCATTATATATTGATTTATTGATCTATTGTTTAAGTCCATATTTTTTTACTAAATTTACACTTTAACATACACTAAAGCAATAAATCAGTAAAATCAGTAAATCGTAAGACATCCAAACACCCTCTTCCTGTCCATTCGTGATCTATTAATCTATTGATCTATTGATTCAAGTCATATTGTTAGTAAAATTGTCATGTTTACAACCCTAAATCAGTAAATCAGTAAATCAAACCATCCAACCCTACCCTCCATTACCATCACACCTCCACATATTAAAATTCAACTTATCATTTTCAAGTCACAATTTTCGAGTCTTTTTGGATAAACATAAATAAAAACAATTCTTTACACTGATCAACGAAATATGCTAACTAACAAAGTTTTCACATAATAAAGCTAACATAACATCATCCGGTCTAAGAATATAATGACAACAAAAACCTAACATAGCTTAAACCCGAATAAACGGTTAAAAATTAACAAAGTTCCCACCCACTTAACAAATAGTAAAGTAACAACATAGATACAAAAACGCTAACCTATTCACACTTTAGTCAAGCATATCTCTAACATAACAATGTAATTTTACATTAAATGGTAATATTTAACAAAATTATCATAACCTGATGTTAATTATTATCATACTGATCAACGAATATATGCATCATAACGTAACAAAGTTTTACATTAATAAAGCTTACATGGCATCATCTGAACTATGAATATAATGCACAATGACAAATCTTGACACACCTTAAACATGAATAAACTGTTAACGTTAATAACAGAGTCCCCTTAACAACAGTAAAAGTAACTAACATAGCATACAAAGACGTAACCTATTCACACTTTTCAAGGAATCTCTAACATAACAATGTTAATTTTATATTAACATGGTAATATTTAAAAAAAAAATTATCACAACATTGGCTAATTATCATACTGATCAAAAATATAACTAACGTAAAAAGTTTCCATATCAAATAAAGCTAACATAGCATAACATGAACGTAAGAAAATAATTGTACAACCGACAAACCTAAAACACAACTTACTTCACGAAATAAACTGTAACATTAACCGTGATTGAATGTACCCTAATAGATTGTAGGGTTTTTTAGGGGCTGTCCACTGAATGTTTTTTTTTTTTTTTAAATCGTTCTGCGAACGCGCGAGCCATGAATCACATTTTTTATCAGAACTAAGTTCTGTAAATAAAGTATTTCTAAATGTTACAGAAATTAAAACTAAATTCAAATAATTGTTTAATTAAAAATACCTGCGATAAAATGTAAATGAAAAAGAAGCAACTACAGTGAAATTGTAAGTACATAAAAATTACTTAATTTATTACTATATATATATATATATATATATAATATATATAATATATATATATATATATATATATATATATATATATATATATATATATATATATATATATATATATATTCAAAACAACAAGTGTAAAATCAATTTCTCAGTGTTTTAATAAGATTTTAATAGATGTTCAATATATGCCTGGAACGGGTCCATTAACCCAGTCCACAACTGTTTTGTCTTTCCAGAGATAGGCTCCCTTTGGTTCTGTAATATTTGGTGGAAGTAAGGCAAGATAAACAGGACAAACTGCTCCTTCTTCTATTGTCCAAACTCCCTTTATAAAGAAAAAAAATTCTTCTTACATTTAAGATGAAAAAAAAATCGTTAAACGCTTCACTGAGCGCTACAGTTATCAACACAAATTAAGATGGATTAATATGAAGAATCTGTTAATTAAAATTCTATATAAAACATAAAAAAAACATACAATGAAAAGACATTTAAGTACATGAGATCCACGCTACCTTATGTGATGTCATATCTGTTTTGACATAGCCAGGATGACAGGAATTCACAATTAAATCTTCTCTCGAATCGACATCAAAATTCCTTTGCTGAATGCGCGTTAATGCGCAAAGGCCAACTTTGCTTACGAAATATGGAGTGACTGCTGCATTGGGCCATCCTTTCTCGTACCAATCGCCCTTCTTTGATGAACTGTTAAGAAAGATTTATTATTATTATTATTATTATTATTATTATTATTATTATTATTATTATTATTATTATTATTATTATTATTATTATTATTATTATTATTGTTATTATTATTATTATTATTATTATTATTATTATTATTATTATTATTATTATTATTATTATGAATTGATTGTTGATGAGATTATGTTTAATTATTATTATTTTATTATTATTATTATTATTATTATTGGTAAGAATTGATTTGTGAAATTATGTTCAGTTAATACATGGCAAACCATTGAGGACCAATATCTGCTACACCTTTATCCGTACCTCCCGCACCAGCAAAGGGTAATGAAGATTTTGTTCCTGAATGTAATTGATATGAAGGGTATGCCCATGTAGCTGAGCTCCAAAGGTTCAGGTAGCTCGTAATTAAAATAAAATATATGTTGATCAGTTAATATATGCTAGTTCTTAAAGTGTTTAAAAAAGAAAAAAAACACCCTTAAATGCGGTATATAATATATAACCTATTATATGCAAATCTATAGTGCTAATCTATTTGGAAAGCAGCCATATGCCCATCTTGTCTATTGTTAGGGTTTGTGGTGGGTAGGACCAATAATATCAGGAACTTCGGCCCACATTTTTATAGAATTAAAAAAAACGAAAAATCTAGGAAAAAACTTTTGATTCCCCAAGATTAAAAAAGAAATTTCAGATTGGGGTACGTCCGGGAATTGCAGGGAGTGAATGGGCAGCGTTTATGAAAAATACTAATTTTTATATATTTTTTCAGTACTTCTTAGTAGGTATAGTTTCAAATAGTCTTGATCTTTAAAACTGCTTTTTCCGCTGTTAATTAAATGAAATCTAAGACTTTAAAAAGTTTATCTTTGGAAACACTTTGTAATGAGATCGGGCAGCAAACGTGAAACGCATTCCAATCGCACATAAGCACATTTGTTTATCATAAGATAAATGCTTTGAAAAGTCATTGAACTTGTATATTAATTTTGATTTCTTTTTTTTTTCCTTTTTTTTAGAAAAAGAAATAATTATTCAAACTCTGCAGGCTTGCTATGTATTGAGAAATGGTTTTTAAGTGCACGCTATCTGGCAGATATATTTCAAAGATATAAATACTCGAAATTTGTTGCGAATCACGATATATATATACGATTACTGTAACTAACGATTTCCTAATGTAAAGGCAAGATTTTTCAAATTTGCTATATTTATATTGAACAGCATGTCTAGGTACAATACCACAAGCACCACTGATATATAATATATTATATATTATATATATATATATATAATATATATATATCATATATATATATATAGTCATATAATATATATATATATATATATTATATATATATATATATATATATATTATTCCATCAGTATGGTGTTTCCTGCTGAATTTAATCTCCCCCACTTCAAATGCCTGCGTCTGTGCTCATTTGGGTAATTTACTTAAGTTGTTGACTTCTGAGGCGTGCAACACCCCCCTTGAATAGGGCTCTGCCGTGAGTGGTGGTGACAACTGTAAAAATTATTAATATATATATATATGATATATATTATATAATATATATATATATAATTATATATATATATATATATATATATAGATATATAATATCTTATATTATATATAATTAATATATATATATTCTTTCTCAAAATCCATTCTTTTAACACTAGATACTGGGAAGGGGTGCATAAACACGCACGGAAATAGAATAGTTAATGGAAATTAAGGGGAAAAAAATACAACGCATTTTACCTGATATAATTATTCATAAGTTCATCGAGTTCCTTTTCTGTAAGTGATGGTGATGACAACTTATTTCTCAAATTCGAAGCATGAGGTTCTTGCCCATTAATATGTGATAAATGTCCAACACTGCTTGATACATTAACGACTCTTCCGTGAGGTTTTAATATTGGGAAAATGTCATTACAGAAGTGTTTGGTGTCAAAGTAATTAACTTTCAAAGTTTCCCGAGCTTGTACATAATATGGTTCTGTACAGTTTTCCTAATGAAGATAAAAAAAACTAATTTCAGAAGCTAATACCAGAGTAGAGATAATATCACAATCTATTAGATTGCGATAATATACTGTGCTAATACAAATGATTCTGTAGCTTTATTATTATTATTTTTATTATTATTATTTTATTATTATTATTATTATTATTAGTTATTATTATTATTATTATTGATTATTGATTATTATTATTATTATTATTATTCATTATTATTATTATTACTTATTATCTTGCACTGCATGAGTAAGAAAAATATGGGCTTAACTTAAGAAAAGATGCAGAAGTTCTTAAATGTAAGGTAAAATAGAACTTTTATTTTTTTTAAAGGAAACATTATAAATATTAGTATGTTGCCTGGCCCTAATATAACTGAGAGTATCGAAAATGAAAATTATGAACACGTGTTTGCAGATCTTTTCACGACAAACTTAGGAAAAGTCTACGGAAATGAAAATATCAATTGGCGATGCATCATAAAATGCGTATCAGGAAAAATTTTCTATATTTAGTTCGCCCATAAAGGCAATTCATCTAAAGCAGTTTGCCTACACCAATTTATCTAAGAAAATAATTTGAAGAAAAATGATTTTGTAAAACCAATACTACCATATTTAATAATTATGTATTTACACTACCAGTGGTGTAGTATCATAGGGGCTCTGAGGCTTGCCTACCAAATTATTTTGCGATATAATTTAACCTTAGTAATAAACTGATATATAATCAAATTCTTACAAATAGCAATAGTTTATTCTGTTTTTATCATATTTAAAGAGTGAAATTTGTCAATAAGAATTAAGAACGTTGAGGCAAGAAATGTCATGCCTAGCCCATCCTCACTGGTAAGCGACACAGATGAACGAACCCATTTATAGAATTTAAAGAATAAATACGATAAAAGAGGCTCTCCTTGAAAGAGCTCTTCCTCTCTCTCTCTCAAATTACAACGATTACCTGCAACGAGCATTGCTATACTCAAGCAGTAAATGTCCTTCAACAAGCGTTACAATAATTTTCTTATGCACACCCATTATTATTAAAATTTCTTTTCATTGGATTGGGATTTCGAAGTATTTTCTTTAAAAAATAATTTCGTAATAAAGGCCTACTTTGCATGAAATTTATTATTTTATGATTGAGTAATTTCACATTACTTAATTAAATTGTTGAAAAGGCTTATATTATCTAATCAATTCTGATTATGTATTTTCCAATAAGGATAATGAGTCATTCTCTCTCTCTCTCTCTCTCTCGTCTCTCTCTCTCTTCTTCTCTCTCTCTCTCTCTCTCTCTCTCTCTCTCTCTCTCTCTCTCTCTCTCTCTCTCTCTCTCTCTCTCTCTCTCTCTCTCTCTCTCTCTCTCTCTCTCTCTCTCTCTCTCTCTTATTATTATTATTATTATTATTATTATTATTATTATTATTATTATTATTATTATTATTATTATTATTATTATTATTATTATTATTATTATTATTATTATTATTATTATTATTAATTAATTTATTATTAATTATTATTAATTATTATTTTTATTATTATTATTATTATTATATATTATTATTATTTATTATGTAATTATTATTATTAATTAATTATTATTATTACTATTATTACTTAATTATCTATTATTATTATTTATTATTTATTATTATTATTATTATATTATTATTATTATTATTATTATTGATTATTTATTATTATTATTAATTATTATTATTATTCATTATTATTAATTATTATATATTATATATTATTATTTCGTTGATTTGCTTCCTCCAAAAAAAATTCTCCAGAGCTGCCATAATATAATATATATAATATATATATAATATATATATAGTATATATATATAATATTTATAAATATATATTATTATATATATATATATATAATATATATATATATATATATATAATATATATATATAGTATATATATACAAATCGTAAATGAGGGTATTAACTTTTTAAGTTTTACAAACATTAAAAAAATTTCAACCCCCCCCCTGCATTAAAGAAACAAAATTTCATCCAAGCCCAAGACAGAGATATAGGAAAGGATTTCACTGAATACGTGTGGGCTGAAAGAAGAAGATACTACAGTGAACATGCCAAAGTTTTCGATCTCCACACAAAAACAGGGCAAAGACTTGACACTCCTTTGCTACGAGGTTGTCGCAACGGTGGTGTATTAAGCTCCCTCAAGCAGATAAAGCGGCAATACCTATAAGAAAAGAGAGAGCACCATAGTCACGTCGCAGAGATAAGAGGTCAATGGAGTTGGAAAGTAGGGGACAGTTTATTAGTCTTCTATCCCTAAACTCAACATTATTCAAAATATGGGTGGAACTAGAGTCCTAGTTTGTGAAAAGCACGCCATACAATAGGATGTATAGGCAAAGTTTACCATAGAACCCATTTTTTGCAATCTAGAGAGAGAGAGCTCCCAGTTTTTTTGAAACCGCCTTAGACAACCATTGTGATATGAGGCTTTCCATGAAAATTTATTACTTACTGTATTTTGAGACCAAGGAATGTCTATGTTGAAACTAGAAACCAATAATGTTTATGTTGTCAACAGGTGAAATAATAGGGCCGTCAAAAGAGTATTTAAAGTTGAGATGAGCAGAAGTTGAGTTTTTAAAGAGCTGAAATTAAACTATATTAAGGCAACCCCCCCTCCAGGAAATCCTATCCAGAGCAGCCAGAATTGTATCAATTGAAAAGGAGAATCATTTTTATATGAAAAAGATGAAGCAGTTTTGAAATGAGTTAGAAGAATGAGGAATTGAGTCATTGAATAGAGTTAAAAATAGCTTATGAGATCACTAAAAAAAAGTAGGAATAAAGTAGAAGATAAAACAGAATCCTGAGTAACGCCCCTATTGACAGAGAAGGAAGATGTCGCTCAATCAATAGCTTCTGAAATGGAAAGATTTTATAGAAAACTGAACTTGAATAAGCAAAGAGAATTGGAAACCCAAAGGAAGAGAGCTTAGAAAGCAGTGACTCGTCAAACGTGGTCAAAAACTTTGGGTCACATAAGACTCAACTAATCCCTTAGTTAGGTTACCAACTTACCACAGATCAGTAAGATAAGAAAGTAAATCACCAATAGACTAATTTACAGAAGTTGTTGGAGATATGCAGGAAAAAAAGACTATTGTAATTAGGAGCTATAAGTTTATTATGCAGGGGGGGTATTGATGTGCTTATAAGAAAAAGGACTAGTGGAGAAGAAGAAATCGAGCGAGTTCAATAACTTGTCTGGACTATTTGGAAAATGTATGGGTTTATTAATGTAAAATAATGTTATGGGTTCAAGTTAGATATTTGTTCCAGACCATTGAGAAAACTGGAATATTTGGCTCCCTTCACACTCTGTATAAACATGAGGGGATTCAAACCCTTCAGTGTGGCGTACGTCGAAATCCCCTTAAACAGGAGATCTCAGTATCTGAAGAGGAAGATGCAACAGCTTCTTAATTGTTGTGAACGGATAATCTCTATGAAAAAGTGTAATTTATTGTTAAAATTAACCAAATAGAGTATAAAGTGCTAAAAAAAAATTGGCAGAATATGATCAAATAATAATAATAAAAAAAGTTAAAGATGAAAATGAGAAAGATTATAACTTAGTATATAAAAAGGTGGATTGGTAAGGACTTAGGTGTACTTGTTAAAGAGAGGAATATGTGTATGGATTTTTTGAGGCAGGGTTAGGAGTCAGTGGGCTGTGGTTGTTTTTGAGAATATGCAAGCAATTTGTGGTGCGGTGTGTTGAATCAGGATGTTGTGATTGTCGTGTTGGTTTTGTGTGGGATTGGGCACTGGCATCTGTCGTTGTCTCTTGTAGTAGTTAGAGTGTTTCGGATAATATGAGTAGATAGGGTGTGAGTTAGTTCGACTAGTTGTTGTGTGGTTTGCAGGTTGTGGGGTTTGTGGGGGTTCTGTTGTGTTATATGATTTTGTATGTTTGGGTCGCTTGATATATTTGTGTTTGTGGTTTCTTGGTTGTGGTATACTCTCTCTTTTTCATTTCATCATCGCTTATATTAGTAGTTGTGTTGGGTAGGGAATTGTGATACTGGAGGTTGGGGGGTTGGTGCTGATGTTCGAATGTTGATTACGAGGGGTCAATTCCTAAAATTTTAAGAGTTGAGTAGTTATTAAAAGCAGTTAGAAAATAATTTAAAATATGTGAAGGTGAACAAATCTAAAAATAAATTACATCTAAAGTTAATGATAAATTATCACTATAATAATTAACAATTACTGTACATAAACTAGAATATAGGTTTTAGCTAACAGAAAATAATACAAGGAAAAAACCAACAAATTGCAAATTAAAAATATATGCTAGCAATGCTTGAAACAATTGAGTACCTTTTTAAGACTTTCTACAGCAGCTTTTCCCCTCGAATCATCTCTCGATGTCAAGTAAACCAAACCATCAAATTTTTTACATAGATCTTTTACAATTCCATATCCAATTCCTTTATTTGAACAGCTGTTACCTGATAATAATTAATATTATATTATAATATATATATAATATATATATATAATTATATATAATATATAATAGTATATATATATATATATATTATATATATATATATATATAATTATATATTATATAATTATAAATATATAATATAATAATATATTACTATATATATATATATATATATAATATATATATATATAATTTTATATTATATATTATATTATATAATATATACTATAATATATATATATATTCTGTTTATAATTATATATATATATATATATATATATATATTATAGATATATATATAAAATATATATTATATATATATATATATATATATATTAATATATATTAAATATATATATATATTATATATATATATCATTATATATATATATATATATATATATATATATATATATATATATAGTATATATAAATTTTATATATCAAATATATAATTAAATAACGGTATATGAAACTTACCAAGCCCTCGCATATACTTATAAAAGTACGGTGGTGTACACGAAACAAATAATAACCAATATTTGGAGTTGTCCGTAAAAATTTTTTAAGTAAAGAAAAGATCGTTTATTATAATTAAAATAAGTTAAAATAAAAAATATAAATAAAGTAAATTTATAATATAAAGATGTACGATAAGTTCTGCGTCAAATTTTACTTTCGGCCACATTATTTCCGTTACAAATAGAA
>JABUQX010024366.1:0-5000 GCA_015478945.1 Trachelipus rathkii
ATATATATAATATAGTATATATATATAATATATGAGTATAAGGACTATATCATGCTATAGAGGTCACTTATAGAATAAATAGAGGGGGTATATAGAGGTACTATTATCTTCATAAGATAAAGTATAGAGCATATTACCTATATAGTCAACTAATATATTTCTAATTAATTATATACATACCAGATTCAGATATTACCCGTATCCAATACTATAGTAGAATAAGACACTAAGTCACTAGGTTGTTAATTCTACAATATTAGTTCGGTCATACTGATTTATTGCTGCGCTGATATTTATATATATACCTATTAATATATATTATTATACTACTATATATAATATAAATATATATTTATATATATATATATAATAATTATATACCTTAATAATACCTATATAATATATAACTACTATAGGAACATATGTTATCTATTTTCTTACGGAGGCAGCGCCCTTACCTTGAAGTCAAATAATACTTTAGCTGATCTAATCATTTGTCACGGTTTGCGGTTAACTAAGATAATAAAAAAGGTCCACTTATATGACCTTTGCGTTTTGTGGTTATTAAGTAATAAGAAAGGGCCTAATTTACCTTCAACTTAGTGAGTTACTTAATACTAATATATATTATATATATAAGAGAGAGAGTAAGAGAGAGAGAGAGATAATAGAGAAGAGAGAGAGTAGATAAGTAAATAGATATGATTGCATTATAGATAAAAGAATAGTTATGAATTAGTAAATAGTAACAGATAAAATAAATAGATAGATATAGATAGATTAAGTTAGATAAATAGATAGATAGATTTCAATGGTCTGTTTCAATTCATTTATATTACCCGTATATTGTTGTTATATGGAGGTAAAATAGACTACTATATTTCTGAACTTTAGAAGGTTTCTGATTACTCTGTGACTTATTTTTTATTTTATTTTTTTTTTTTTTTTTTTTTTTATTTTTTATTATTTTAATATTTTAAGGTTTTTAGGCTTTATGAACTGGGTTGTGTTCCGTTTCCCTTATCGGCTCACGTTTTGTGATACCATGAATGTAGAGGTGACATAGCTTCTCACGTGGTGACTGTCTCTTATAAGTCCTCATCCTCATTTGTTTATACATTTTTAGTATGGTAACATAACAAATTTAAAAGAGATACAATTTTTAGAAAAGTTTACCATAAAAGCTGGGGAAAGAACTAGGTTAATCGTTATTATTAACTTACACTTTCAATAGTAAATTACCTGCTAGTATATATTCACTAGTAAGTATGAAGAATGAAAACATCAGCGACTGTGGCGAAGAATCAAGTTTCTTGATTTTTGTTATGTAGGTTTTTTAATCCTAATGACCAGGAAAGGTCGCTGGACTTTGAACTTCCACACAGGTTGCGCTGTTTATTTTTAGAGTGATAGGGATCGTAATGATGTGGTATGATAAAAGGACAGTGAGTAATAATGAGAAGGGGTGAAATAAAAGAGAGGAAAAAGAAAAAGTTTTATTACAACACTTGGTTCTAACATTAACTGAAATCAAATGTCTTTAGTTTACAAACATTCGATTGAAACTAACGACGACAAAGAAATTTAGACAATAAGTCGTCTGGGAATTAATAGGTAGATAAACGTAAACCCGTTTAAATCTGTTTGCCCAGATGTACCTAATCTATTGGACCAGCCCACTAATATATTTTGTACCAGATAGAATAACCTCTTGAGAATTAAAGGGTGAGTTATCAATAAAAATCTATAAAAATTTATATGTAATACCTATACACTTTGCTATAAAATGAAGTATTAAAGATGTAAATCAAATGTTAATAATACCTATACAGTTTATTATTTACTTTTGTACAGAGGTTTGTTTTTTGGTTGTTTGTTTATATTTTGGGATTCATTCTGAATCTTACTTCGTGCTACTATCTGTATTTTGGAGCTGTTTCATTTTGGGGATTCCTTCTGAATCTTACCTTTTCCTGTAGTTTTTCTGAAGTCCAACAGTTATGAAATTGGATTTACATGATCTTCAACAGTAAACCATTCTCTACTACAAAATCTTTACAGTCCTAAAGTATATATGTATATTTGTACGTGATTAGAGTCATAGAATTTCTAATTTCTCCTTAGTAACTTCATTGCACGAAATAATAATTTTTGGAATACTGAGTTTGGTTCCACTTTCATTTGAGTTCATGATCCTGAGTTGTTGGAACTCATAGTACATAGTCATAATACATTTGGATTCTAATTATCCAATGTATATATATCTAGTTAATTTCATATAATTAAACTTATAAATTTATCATAATATATCTTTTATTATTCGTATTGTATGGGAAGTGGATTTGATGTTTATCTTTAGCTCTTATACACAAACCTCTTACACATTATATATATATTTTATGAGCGAGTTATAAGTTAAACTTAAACTTTTTATTTCGATGTGTCCATAATCCTTAGTAATATTTCGAATATATCTCTATTAATTGAACTATTAATTATTCTTTATACACTACGGAAAAATTATCTGATTAGTACTCCATATGAATAAGATTATTAAGATCCGGGAAACGATTCACTTGATTAAGTATCAACAAAGCGTTGTGCCCACTGGTATCATTCATGGGTAAAACCTGTAGGATAGATCAATTGGCTTAATTTAAAATTAAGACTCACAATCCTTTCCTCATTGAGAAATTAGTCGCCTGAAATGTAAGCGCATATGACAAATCAGGATCCCGAGATTATCGAGCATCTCCTCCCGAGTATTAGTCGAGAAATTAGGCACTAAACTAAACTACTTACGTAATACGCGGAATGAATTTCTCTATTGAATGTATCATAAGTTGGGTTGCTTACTCTCTATTCTAGAATTTTTTTCCATTTTTTTCATTTTTAAAGGAGAGGATAACATCTGGATTAGAGAACGAATCACTAAAGTAATCATGCTCAGTGATTATTGTAGATGATTTTTGAAAGACCGAGAGAGATGCAGACGGGAAATGATTGTAGTGTAGCAATTTTCCATTCGGAGCACCGTTAGAGAGACGACGTACTACGGAATGAAATGGGGAAGAAAGAGGCAGAGAAGAAGACCTTGAGTTCAAGGGGGAGATCGGGGGAGAGAATACGGTGTATTCGGAGAGAGAAGTTGGTCCCGCGTGCCTTTCTCCATACCGACATTAATTTAAGGTGGGCGCCCGACAGGGAGACTTTAGCTGGATCTATCGAGTTATCCTCAAAAGCGCTTATGGTTCGTGCACTATGGAATCTTGGTAATTCTCATTGCTTCTTACGAATATCACTAATTAATTTTGGCAAGATAATTCATGTGGACGATTCTGCTCAAGTTTCTCTTTCTGGGAAAGAAAAGTGTTCTTTACGTTTTGTGAACTATAGCTCTCATTGGCGGAACAACACAGTTCACCGACCGCTAGTTGTTGGATATACCTCTCCAAATTATTAATTTTCCTTTACTATTTTTTTGGGAACTTCAAAGACAACTGTCAGAAATAAATAACACCCACAGACTTGGGAACAAGTTCAACTGCTGATAGTCAAGAGGCTTTGGACTTCGATCCATCTCTTGCAGCTATTGCCTTAGATCCACAGTTTTAGACTAGCCGTCTGCGTGATGAATTAAAATAAAAATTACATAAAATTAGAAAGGAAATGTATTTATTAATGGAATGTAGGAGTTGAATTGATGAAAATAAGGAACAGGGTAAGTCGCCAAACATCTGCAACAGACCGTAAAATGCCACAAACCATACCTATGGGTTGGTCCAAACAGCATGAGTAAAAAATCTGTTTTCCGCAACTCTCAAACCTTTAACCTCAGTCCTGCAAAATGGGATGCAAATTGCTAATAAAACTTAAAAAAGCAAATAGAGTACTCAAGAATAAAACTTGGAAAAAATCAAGTCAGGTTGAACATCGAGACGTTCATTCCTAGCTCGGGTCAAGTTATATACCTCTGATATCTTTAGTATATTGCACTATATATTTTGCACTTACCTTTTTATAATATATTTACTCACCACTTTCTTTCTACTGTCGTGAGTAATAACCTTCCCCTTAGTTTCCCCAATTTCAAACACGATCCAAACCTTTTCCTCATAATCCACCTAGTTATGTGGAAACTCCCAAAAATCATTTTCTTCCTAATCCTAACCTTATTCCTAATCCTAATCTTACCCTAAACTTACTCTATTCCCCCATTACTCATTCATAAAGAACTTTTCAGACGAGAAAATACAAATACAGAGAACTCTGCGAAAAAAATACTCTTGAATTCTGTCCTATATTTAAATATCTATCTTCATCTTATCCTATTATTATTAAATTAATTAACTATTCTTGGAGTTACTCTAATATTATTATTCACTTCAGTTCTTCTTTATCTAAATATTCTATATTTCACTTCACCATTATAAATAGATTATTATTCAGTAGGTATAGTCGTAGTAGTATGTAGTCAGTATGTAGTAAGTAAATTTGCTCCCAGTACAGCTTATTAGTATTATCAAGTGGCACCACAGATATTATTAATATATTATTTTATATTATTATTATTATTATTCATATATTCATTATTATTATTATTATATTTACTATATATACCTATATATACCTATATATATAATATATATATTCTAATATATATATATTATAATATATACTATATATATATAAGTTATATCATATACATATACTCTATATATATTTAATTATTATTATATTTTATTCTTATTAATTAATTATTATGGATTGACTGGGACATTATTATTTCCCTATTAGTTATGTCATCTCCATTATTATTATTATTATTATGGGTACTATATTTTAAATGGTGTTGTTTTTATATCTATGTCTACTATATATATTTTGTCCCTCGTTCTTTTTTTTATTTTTTTCCCTTCATTTTTCTTTTTTTTATTTTTCATATTAATTTATTTTTTGTTGGTGTATTTTTTGTCTTTTATTCTCTTATTTATTTATTT
>JABUQX010024366.1:7500-10000 GCA_015478945.1 Trachelipus rathkii
TATTATTATTATTAAATCTTATTAATTATCTAAATTATTATTATTATTATTATTATTATTATTATTATTATTATTATTATTATTATTATTAATATTATTATTATTATTATTACTATTATTATTACAATTATTATTAATACAACTATTTTAGTCATAAATATCACAATTTCTATTACTTCTAACACAAGCGCTGATAGAGCAGTCAAAACTACCAGTTTTACAATTTTTGCCGAATATTTTGTACGTTATAATAATAATTCTCATAATTGATTAAATCATCTTTATATTCTAAAGACGGATATCCCATGTTCATTGAAAGCAACTCTGATGTTTCACTTCCAAACATAATTCCACAAGCCTCTGAATATATCTATCCGGACATATTGAAACATCAAAAGACACCTGAACTGAGCCACTTCTCTCTTCTCCACCACAACATCAGAAGTCTTAAACAACATCACAATACTTTTCTGGACTATCTAAGTTACCAAAATATCATAATTGACTGCATAGTACTAACCGAAACATTTCTGAATGAACATAACAACGGGTTATACCCGATCCCAGGATATACTGAAACACATGCATTTCGAACTAACAAACGGGGTGGGGGAGTTTCACTTTACTTAAAAAATGGCTTCTGTACATCTCATGAAGTCATAATTTCACTCGTCAACCCACACATAGAGGCACTAGCAACTCGCATTAAAATGAAATCGAATCAACTAATTGTAATGGGAGTCTATCGACCCCCAAATTCATCTAAAACAGAGTTCATAAATGCTCTCAAAGAAATTATCAAAACACATTTTCTTAACTCTAAAGTAATAATTGCGGGTGATTTCAACATTGATCTATCCAACGAGAACATTGCAAATCGGGCTAACTCTCTCTCAAACTTAATGTTATCAAATGGTTTCGTCAATTACATAACACTACCTACACGTCCAAACAACGTCGAAAATAGACGTCCGTCCTTAATAGATCATATCTGGGGAAACCTAAACTGGAACGTTAAAACCTTCGTAATAAAAAGTGATATGTCCGATCACTTTCCATGTCTTGCAAAAATTGCTATCAATAAAACTCAAAATCTCACCACCATAAAATACAGACTAGATGGTGAACATCAAAGGCTGAAATACATAAACAAAATGAATGAAATTGACTTTTCATTCACATACAGTGAGAAACATAGGCATCGAAGAAAAATTCAACTCGTTCGTAAATATATTAAATAAATGCTACGACGAATCATTCCCTATTAAAACGAAAAAACTTGGTGCTAAAAGAATTCAAAACCCATGGCTAACACCAGCTTTGCTAAACTCTATCAACCAAAAACATAAACTCTACCGAAACTTTAAAAACAAAATTATACCATACCAAGTATATAACACATATGATAAACAATTAAAGGCAGTTCTTAGGAAAGCAAAGAGAAAACACTACTCTAACAAATTCCAGGATTGCAACAAAGACTCGAAGGCCACTTGGGGTTTAATCAATAAATTAATCAACAATAACAAAAAAAACTCTCAATGTATAAAAGAACTGAATTTAAACAATCAGTTAACAACCAACCAAAATAAGATCGCAGACGGACTAAACGAATACTTCGTAAACGTCGGTAAGCAAATCTTGAGAGACAAACCCCCTTGTCAAACATCATATGAAACTTTTCTCCCAGACTACGAGTCTCATTTTTCCTTTATTCCCATCACCGTTCCGGAGGTAAAAAAGGTAATCGCCGGATTAAAAAACAAAAAATGTGATGTTTATTCTATCCCCAATCACATCCTCAAACTCTCAGCTGACATAATAGCCACCCCTTTAAAACACTTGTTCAATGAATCATTTTTGACAGGAATTTTTCCAAATATATTCAAGACAGCAAAAGTGATCCCTATACCTAAAAAAGGAGACCTTTGCCTAGCAAAAAATTACAGACCAATAGCTATTACAAACACGATTAGTAAAATATTTGAGAAATTAGTTTTCAATCAGTTAACAGAATATTTTATATCAAACAATATTCTTAACGATTCACAATTTGGATTTAGAAAAGGACGTTCAACTGCTGATGCCCTCATTTGCTTAACCGAAAAACTGTACAGAAATATAGAAAATAAAGACTCCTCCCTGCTATTATTATTAGATTTCACAAAAGCTTTTGACATGATTGATCATGACATACTACTAAGTAAAATGAACAAAATGGGCTTTGAAGGGACAAACCTACAATGGTTTAAAAGCTACTTAAAGGAGAGATCTCAATATGTAAAACTAAATGAAACTAATTCAGCCACACTTCAAACATCAATCGGCGTACCCCAGGGCTCAATTCTTGGACCGTTTTTATTTACTCTATATACAAATGATCTGATCAACTCTCATGACGCTTTTTCAGTCTCTTTTGCTGACGATACCTCCATTTTAATAAATGACAAAGATGCCGAATCTCTATCCCGTAGAGCAACAGACACATTAACAAAAATAA